>JAHWFP010103167.1:189256-251241 GCA_023313725.1 Lithobius niger | reverse complement strand
GGTGAGGCAGTGCTGACTGTGAAATCCATCGGGGCAGAGGGACTCTCGTCATGGTAGATGGTGGAACAACCATAGCACCTAGAGGCGCCGGTTGCCGTGACGGGCCAGAATATGTAGAAGGTATGGGCGCTGCGACCAGGCCTGTTGAAGACGGTCGTCTAGGCACAGAAGCGGTTGTGGCCTCACGACCCTGGTGCAGAGACGAGTCCGCAGCAGCAAGTACAATGAGAGAATTCATCTTGATATGAAATAAGTTGAAGTCGGAAAGTAGCCTAGGGCCCAAATACTCCGAAGTTACTGGAAGTGGCATGGCAGCGCGCGTTGAGGTCCAAGTTTGCTAAGATGGCCCTGTGCTAGGATCGCTAAGCAAGCATAAAGATGGCATGGTCCAGATCGGGCGTTTTTGTACGGAGCCTGCACTGCGCTTGCGCAGAAGAATAAGCTACGAGATTGGCAGGAAAGCCAACAAGGTTCGCTAAGGTTTAAGGAAGGAAATGCATAAAGGCAATGAATAATTTCGTCGGCATATAGAACGTAGATTTTATTTTGTATTCATTTTGAGTCAACAAAATTAAATAATCCTGAGTGCAAAGGAAGTTGTGGCAACTGTAAATGAGAAGCTAATTAATTTAGAAACCTACTGTGCAAAGTGAAAGAAAATTTAAAAACAGTTTGCTCATAAAATCTAAGGGAAAAAATTAGTTTACCTACAACTTTAAACAATTAAGCCCGTCTATTAAAAAATAATGTGGAAATTTGTCAATTTAGCTGTGTAGGGTAAAAAGTGGTAAAAAATGTGATTTTAAAATGTGGAAGTGAATATGAAGCTGGTAACAGGCCTGAGCTTGGTATTCTCTCAAGAGTGTTGATCCTGGCTCTCCTTCCACAGTTCGTTGTTCATTCCATTCATCCAGAATAAATCAGTGGTAATGTTTGCAATGCTTTCATCCCCCTGGAATTACGGATACACAGCAGTAATCGTTATATGTAGTCGTTATTTGTATCCCACACTTCGAAGGGGGATGGGGGTGGTGGAGGTGGAGGTGGAGGTGGAGGTGGAGGTGGAGGTGGGCGTGGTGGGGGTGGTGGTGGAGGTGGTGGAGGTGGAGGTCCATATGGTCGTGGTCGGGGTGGTGGGGGTGGTGGTGGTGGTGGGGGTGGTGGGGGTGGTGGGGGTGGTGGTGGTGGTGGCGGTGGTGGTGGAGATCTGTATGGTGTTGGTGGAGATGGTGGTGGTGGTCGTCCTTGCGGTGATAGTTCGTATGGGTCTGTAAATAGTTAGTGTTGTAAAGGTAACTATGATGTTCATCAAACACTCAGCGTAAAAGGTTTCAACTAAATGGTTAAGTACAGTCTTCAGACTTAATTCAATCTTCACATAAGACATAATGCACACTACCAGATTAAAACACGGTTGTTTCGTATTTTAAGGGTGAATTCAAGAGCTATCCCCTCTCTTCATAAAAAACACCACTAAAATTAATAGAAAATGTTGAACAGTAAACTACCCGGTCTGACCTATAACGATATTAGGGGAGTAGACAATATGGCCGATACAAAGTTAGGTTGCTGAGGACGTTGCTAACGGAAGGCCGTGTATTCCAGCATGTAAAACACTGGTTTTATAAGTAAGTTGCGACATACTAGTGGCAGTTTTCAAAATGATAATTTTAATCTTACGTATTTGTGTGACACATTTTTATTACATTTAAAACAACAAAATACCAGGGCCACCTGGTTAATTTTAGTTTTTATTTCCTAGATGAAATATACATTACCTGAGCTTTTAGCATTCTCCTTCTGCTTTCCTGTTTGATCTAGAGATTAGAGTTCTAGGAGCCTGCTAGGCTCGCGATCCACTGTGCAACTGTTCTGCTCAGCCTCTGTCTATATAAAGCAACATTGACGGCTGACGTGTCATCTTTTATTCGCCTATAGTGCCCAGGTGACGGCACGGAGGGGAGGAGGGTGGGAAGAAGGTAATGTATATTTTCATTTAGGCAGTAGAAACCAAAATCAACCAGGTGGCCCTGGTGTTTTGATGTTCTATATGCCAATGAAAATGGCCATTACCTGAGTTTTTAGCATTCCACAGACCATGTCAAAGGCAGTGGGCACCACCTTGAGAGGTCCCTAGGGTTGCGAGCTGGCTCCCCAAAAGTTAAAACTTTGCTAAGGATTGAATAGATGAATAAGATGTGCTAGGTGAGGACGAAGCGATCGTATTGCTTAATGGGTTCAGAGGATCCGTCTTGCGGCCACGAAAAGACCGAGATAGTCAAGTCCTTTGCTTCAGAAGACATATCCCGTAGTTAATGGAATGTACATACAGTAGGGTTCCTCCAGGATGCAGCCTCCAGAATGTCGGTGATTGGAAGGTTACTGTGGAAAGCCCAGGATGTTGAAATGGCTCAAAGTTAATGCGTGGTTACGTGGATGATGTGGTCGGCACAGTCGATGTCAAGGGCATTGTAAGCATGAAGTATGACCATCTTGATTCATGTGGAGACCATTCTGGCAGTCGTTTCGCCCCAGCCGGTCGCAAACGGTATGAAGCGCTGTGAGCGGCCCCTACGAAGAGGCTTAGACTTTTTAACATAAAACTGAAGGGCGCGTGCCAGACACAGCCCCCTTCTAGTTTGTTCCCTTCTGGTTAGAATGTTAGAGAGAGCAGGTATAATAAAAGTATGAGAGAATATGCAAGGCTTTTGTGTTTTAGCTTGGAAGGAGGCCCACGGTGTTAAGTTGACTCATTTGTAGTCTGCCAGAAAGAAGCAGTCGGCTAGTGTGGCGGATAGTGTTTGTACCTCACTGACAGCAGAGACCGGCCGCCAAGGTGACCAGGAAGACAGTTTTGCAACTAGTATCAGTTAGATGATGGCGTTCAGCAACAATAAGGTAAGATTTTCGCTGGTTGCCCGAGTGGCGAACGCCATCGTCTAACATATCTGTATAACAATTTGCATTGTTAGTAACCGAGCCATTGTTGTACTAGTATAACGACCCATTGTTGGCGGGAATGTTCTTAGCTCCAACTCCGCTTTTAAAACTCAATAACTGTAATAATTGCTTAATCTGTTTATTTTAATCAATTTTAACTCTTTCCTTCGGGTCATTCTTCAGCTGCAATAAATGTATTATTTTTGGAAACATTGATACGTAAACATTGCTAGCAGTAGTAGCTTTACCTACATAAGTAAGAACCAAAGGCCTTCGTTTTCTTACTTACATAAGTAAGAAACCCACGCCTTCGTTTTCTTACTTACGTAAGTAAGAAACCCACAATTAGCCATGGTTCTTTCTAGTGGTAAGACAACGGTTTCATTGTTGCAGCAGTGTTTCTACATCGACTGCTGTAACAATGGTCCAACAATGAAAGAGTTGTACAAAGGGGAAAAGATTATATGTGGAGAGTGGTTTGTACAGAGCCGAGACAAGAGACGTCAGGACGATGGAAAGGTCCCAATCTGGAAGCAGGCACCGTGTCACTGGTCGTTCAATATCAAAGGGCTTGACAAAGGCCGAAATCCGAAAATCGTCTAGAAGATGTAGGCTCCCTGTGGCTTTGAAAACTGAATTTAGGGCTGACCATTAACTAAGATTGTCGACCCTTCGGAGACGGTCCTTAAAGATGTCATTAAGGAAAGTTAAAAGTCCGGAAAAGGGGGTAGATTCCACGAGAGAGACCAACAAAACCATCGTCTCCATCGTAGCTGTTGTATATTTTGTTGGCGGATGCTTGAACGGCTTTGGGTGCAATGAGAGAGGCCTGATCAGTAGAAATGCCTGGCGTTTCCAGTACTCGGGCAATAGTAGCTGCCCATGTAGTCGCAGAGACCTTGGTGGCTGATGTTGGGAGAGTATGTCTGGGATGTCCGGAAGGCAGCATGGGATATCAATTAGGAGATCCAGGAGGGGGAAACCATATGACTGCTGGGCAGTTGGTTGCGACTAGGATGAATAGGCCGGGGGACCACGCAATTTTGCTTAGGACCAACAGTAGAAATTTGGGGGTGGAAAAAGGTAACCAAAAAGTGATCCCAAGACAGGGTGAGGACGTCCACTACCCATGCTTGGTCGTCCAGGACCAGACTGACGAACTGGTGAAGTTTGGCATTGGGCCTCATGGCAAAGAGGTCCACCATTGGAAGGTTCCATATGTTGAACAGAGATTCGCAAATGAACATCTTGAGGACCCATTCTCCCATTGGTGCGGACTGGTGAGATAGAGAGTCTGCAATAACGTTGCGATTGCCGGGAATGTGAAAAGGTAATACAGCCGTTCCCAGGGATGTCGGAGGCTATCTGATGGAGAGAATGGGAACGGTTCCTTCTCCCTTTTTGAAGGTAGGCTACTGCTCTCGTGTTGTCGATGTGGGCTTGGACTGTCTTCCCGAGCACGAGGTGGCGAAAATGGTGAGGGCCAAGGAGGACTGCACAAAGCTCGAGGATGGTGATGTGATCCTGGTCTCATGGTCGCCAGATCCCGAGACCACCAGGTTGCCAATGTGCCCCCCCCCCCTATCCTAGGAGGAACGCATCCATAAAGAGGTGTAAATCTGGAGGTTGTTTGCGCAAGGGCATCATTTGTGTGAAAGTCGGAATATCCATCCATCAGAGCAGTATATCAAGGAGAAATGTTGGAGAAAGTTGATGGTCTGAGATGTCTGGTGACTGAAGATGGGTGGTTGGGTCATTTGTCGATGCGGAACTGGTAAAGGGACCGGACCATCCACCAGCCGTATGGGACCAGATTCGCTAGAGAATCTATTGTTCCTATAAGGTGGGTTGAGATCTAGTAATTTGTATAGTCAAAGGTGGAGGAACTCCCAAATAAGCGTGAGGAGACCAGTGATCTTGTCTGGTGAAGGCATCACAGTTGGTTTTGCCAGGTCGAAGAAGATGCCAAGAAAGACAAAACGTTGAGCTAGGCTAGACTTTGGAACTTGATGCTGAAGCCAAGATGCTGGCTATTGTGATATTCCGATGGCGGAGGAGCATTACCTTATCGTGATTGGGAAGGATCCAGTCATCAAGGTAGGCGCGACTAGTAGACCGTACCATTGTAAATAAATCAGAAGAGGTGCCGGACAGACGCATGAAGTGGAATGTGAAGGTAAGCATCCACTATCGATAAAAATCGTACAGTCAGCTGGTAATGGCAAATGGATTCCAGTGTTTCCATCTGAAAATGATTGTTGTGAATGTACCGGTTTAATGGTCGAAGATTGAAAATTGGCCTGACCTCTCCCGTCTTCTTAGGGCAGGGAAAAATGCGACTGTAAAGTCCTGGCCAGTCCAGGTTGAGACTGGGCCTGATTTCCGTTTTTCTCAGGAGAATGGTTATTTTGGCTGAAAGAATGTCAGAGGCGCTCATGGCCTCGAACCAAGGTGATGATATGAGAAGGGATAATTCAGAGGACATTGAGCGAAATCCATAACTGATGATTGCTTTGACGACTGGTTAGAAGTTAATGCCTGTCAAGCAGGAAGCAAATGACACAGACGACCCCCGACTGAAAGGGTCATGGAACAACTGTCAGCATCTAAGACGGGCTCTTGGCCTAGGTCCCGGGGAATCATATCGTCCTCGTCAGTTGGGGGGGTGGTGTGGCGACCAAGGGATCGACCCCATCTGCGACCGGGGCCCTTGTTCCGATACGGCGCTTGTACATGATGCGGTGGAGACAGAGGACAGTCGTCGTGGTTAGTAACAGGCGGCAGTTGCCAGTCGTCTTTGGTGTCTCCATGAAGGGGTACCCAGATGGGCGGGGTTGTCGGGAGTGTTTGGACTGAAATGGTTTGGCTTACGGGTGACATCTAAATATGGAGTGAGTTTAGGAATTAGCCCTCGAAAGAACGTGCCGACTCATGGCTCAACTGGTTGCGCAACACATGACGAGTGGAGTCATCAAGATTCGGTGCCGTGTTGAGGGCCAGTTCCCAAAGAAGGAATTTTGAATTGAAAAGCCCCCTGGTGAGCTAGCTTGCTTTCCGGAACACGTGACTGATAAGAAAGGACAAATTCCTAGTTTCAACTGGCTGCGGTTCAGCAGAGAGTTTTTCGGCATTTGCTGCTGTGTTCAGGACATATGCCTGAGAGGCCACCGGAAGTCCTAGTCACAAAAGTCGATCATTTTAACGGAGGACAGAAGCTGGGACTGAAACTTTGCAAGGAAGAAAAAGAGAGGTCCCAAAGTCCATTTTCTAGTTCGCAGTAAGGAACTCTGACTGTGGGTAAGTATCAAAATTCTTGGGATTGGCGATCCCATCGCCCGTCGGGTGGAAGAAAGTGGTTTCCCAACCTGGATATGGTGGAGGAGGATCCTTGTCGAGTTCCAAGGGGTCGCCATTGCCTAGTAGGAGACCACCATTACGGAGCAAAGTTGTGAGTAATGTTGTTGACTGGCCGAGAACCACCAGCTGGCGAGGAAGTTGATCGCAGAGACCAAAGCCAAAGCCTGTGGAGAGACAGTGATTCTTGCTTGGCTCAGGCGCCAGTGACAAGGGCTTATATAGAAAGCAGTCATGAACGATATGCTCGACTGTGTTCAGTAAGTCTGGAAAAGGGCTTTTGGATGGATCGGGGTTGTCAGTGAATGACGAGGCACAATAAGCATGTCGAGAAGGGAGATCATCAGAATCAACCAAATGTTGAGTATGGGCCTCAGCCGCTGATTCCGAGCAATCCAACTCGGTAAATGGGACTGGTTGCAACGGCCTTGGTGGATGAACAGGTTGGAAAGCCGACGATGAGTCTAGCTGTTAAGACAGTCCCGGAGTGTTCCAAAGTGACAAGTTCGTTTTCTTGGCAGTAGAGGCAACCCAGTCCTGTGTGCATTGGTCTGGCAGGGGCCGTTGAGGTGACGGTGATCGCTTGCGCTTGAAGAAACGGAGTGCTGGTTCCATGAGTTCATGGATCCTTTTCTTAGAAAGCAGTTCGATGGGACGGTCAGCGCCAAGGGAATGCCAGGTGACCGAGTGCCGCGACGAGAGCGAAGAAAGATCAACTGGGCCCTTGATAGAATGAGGCAGCTTGCGCTTTTCAGCAGAGTGCCTGGTTTTGACTTGAAGTCTGAGGCAAGCATAGGCTTCCTTAGCCTTGAACAGTTAGTCTTGAAGAATCCTCAAATCTGGCATGAGCCGAGCTTGGCCACATTCGATTGGGGACGTGGTGGTTGTGTAGAGCGTAGGCCTGTCAGGTGCCGATGGGCCAACGGGAGATGGACCATGGGAATGGTCGTGGGCTGAGAGGGCCCGAGCAATAGGCGACCATGGGCAGGCTGCAGATAAAGTAGACAACCAGGGTAACAGAGGGCCTTCCCTTAAAAGTTTAGCTGTGAAGGGGGTAGAGTGGCCACCCTAGCTAATGTTCCTTGGGCGCACCCTTAGGACGAGGATTCGAGGGGCGCTGAAATCACGATTTTCCAGTCAGGAGAGAAACAGCACATCCGACGTAGACGGGATGTAAGCCGACAAGTCGGCCGTCGACGGTGCTTTATATCGACAGAGGCTGCGCAGAATAATTTCGCAGTTGGTCGCGAGGCTAGCAAACTCCTTCGACTTTAATCTCTAGATCAAACAGCAAAGCAGAATGCTAAAAGCTCTGGTAATAAATATTTTCATCGGCATATAGAAACCAATTTTAAGCAACTGTTTGTCACTGCCAGTCAAGTAGAAGTTTAAAGTCAAATGTAAAAGTCAATACTTTCGTGAAGCCAGAATGTGTAGGTCGTAACTAAATCACTATTGACAGACAGTGGTAACAGGACAATTCATAGTCAGCGGCAGTTTTGCCAGCCATATTGTCCAACATACTCTCGTATGCTATTTTTCACCCAAGATCCGGCAAGTATTGTAGTACAGCCATGCACCAACTCAAAACACCACAGCTTGCAAGTTTCATCTCCGTGAGAACAACCATTTGAAACTAATCAAAACCATAGTTTTTTCTCCTTTTCATTTTCTCCTTACGTATGATGTATTTATGTTGTGTATTTATTCACACTGCATCGAACGCTCTGATAATTGTAGAGCTTTTGTTTTTCTTTCGTAATAAATTTTAACCACAATTCTGTCCTATAAATGATATGGATAAAACTTCAGATTGATTAATTTGTCCCAGTTTGCCAAGCTATGCCAAGTTTTTAAATATAAACTAATAAAATACTATTATTCACCCAGAATTAATGTGAACTAATCCGGATCAGGGTTCTGATAATTACTAGTTCATACGGAAACTATACAGGGAAGAGCAAAACTGCCAGACAACGAAAATCAGACACTAGAAATAAAGCAGTATAGTAAGCCACCATTGTGCAGAGAGACCTACCGAAAAACACCGGAACGTGCCACTGCATATGACAGCACCAGTTAGATACGGTACATTTTACCTAATCTGCTACTGATCACCTGCCATGCCCTTTGTGAGGTTCTACCTCGGGGTCTGCTCTGTTTGATTTTTACGCCACAAATGCGCCACAAACTCCAAAGATTGCGCCTGCGATTGTGGCGCGTTTCGTGGTCCGTCTGTAACCGCCCTCTGTGTTTCGTCGAGCAGATGCCCAGGAGTGATTAACGCTCGCTACAAAACCCTTTGGACACAATGACACCAAAAAACCGCAACACCAAATAATGTCATTCTCTCCAGATACAGGAATGCGACGCCACTACAATACTCAGCGCAATACTGTCAACAGGCTTATGCTGCAATCTTAGCTGGTTGGAATTTTTTTTTAGGGAGGGAGTGGGGGGGGGGGGAGATTATTTAATCTGTAACTAAATTTTATGCGCTGTTTACGTATACATACTGCGGAGACTTGTGACAGCTTACCTTTCTTTTTGGAAGGAATGGGGAGCTGGGCGCTTGTTTCAATGAATCCTTTATTATCTTGTGCCAATTTTTTTTATGCATTACTTTTACGATAGACCAGTCAATATTAAGGTTTTGCTATTAGAAACGTTCAAGTCGGCGGCAGTTAATTTTCTTTCCTACAATAAGGTTTTTTGTAATTCATGACGTCAGTCTGTGACTCGCCACATCAATTTGTTAATTTTCCCATATGACTTCCGGTTTCTTCCCATTAAAAAGTTTTTTCGTTGTTTGGCTTGTTTTCTTCTTCCTTCATACAGTCTACCAGTAAAGTTAAAGTAAACATAGTACCCATCAGGAATTAAGAAACATTTATTAAAGGGCATTAACCGGTACATGTTGTACCCGTTACAAGAGTTACTTACTGTTGGGGAAACAGCAATGAAATCGAGGAATTCTGCTAGGACAGCACAAATCTGATGGATCTTTACATGGTCTTATGTTTGGTAAGCATAGCTCGCATCGCTCAGGGTTAACAAAAAAAGGCGGACATGTATCTGAAAATAAAAAGATAATTTAAAACATCCACAAACAATTTTAGCAAGTGTGGAATTGTTTTTTTCTTTTTTTCTTTTTTCAACTTGATGAAAAAAAATGTCATAAAGAGTCAAAGTTAGTGCGTGGGTTTACTGTGTCCATCAAAGGTCCTTATCCGTTAACTGAAAGATCTGGAACTCGGAAATAACTCATCACGCTCACCTTTCAAAATCGGGATAGTGCCTGTCTGTATCTTACAAATTTTCGACTATACATTATGTCCCAGAAGTCCCATCCAGGTGAAATAAAGCGTTAAGACTTGGATATAGGTTGCTGATAATAACATGATTGCATAGGAAGTCGCCTAACGGGAATCCGATGATGATATACAAAATGACCTTGGAGGTCATATTCAAGGTCATCCAATGTGTAAGTCCTAAACTACACACGATACGGACATAAAGTAAATTAGAAAGTTGTGGGGGAACGTGGGACGAGCACAACACGGAAAGCAGAACAGAAATCGCATACAAAACAAGGAAGCTGTAGGCAAATGAAGGCTGGTAGTGCAGAGAAGCTATCCTTGGGGAAGCAGGAAGTACAGAAATAGGCCTAGTTGAATCATTCAACGAAAGAGCAACAAGGACAGTAAACATTCTCATCTTATTCCGGTAATACTGTATAATAAACTTCAGTGGCAGAGTTATAAAACAAAAAGCCCGGTTGGGCATGGCAAGCCCTGAAAAAGCCCATTTTGTTCCCAAAATTCTCATCCATCCACCCCATCTCTCCCTCACGCTAACTCAACACCCTGACTTCAAAATTACATTTTTCAAACTCGACTAAACGAAAAATGTAAACCCTAGTAGTCAATGCCACCCCATACGGGAGGGGGATTGTTACAAATGACTAACTGGACCAACGAATTATCTTTTTAAGATTCACTTTAACATATTTTACTTATAAGCACCTTTTATTGACCTATTTTTTACTAGTATGTGTCCTTTATTGACATTTTGTTTGCCTATTTGGGAAATTTAACTTTGAAGTCAGGGTGGTGACTTAGCATAAGGGGGATGGGGAGGATAGATCAGTTTTTCTGGGACAAAATGGGCCCTTGAAGGGGGTGCCCAGCCCAGCCTTTTGCCTTAATTCTGCCCTGAAGTTTATTTTACAGTATTACCGGAACAAGACATGAATATTTACTTTCTTGTTGCTGTTTCGTTTGATGGTTCAACTAGGCCTATTTCTGTACTTCCTGCTGCACAAGGGTGACTTCTCTTCACCACCCGCCTTCTTTTCCATATCATCCTTGTTTTGTATGCAATTTCTGTTCTGATTTCTGTGTTGTACCTGTCCCACGATCCCCCATAACTTTCTAATTTACTTTATGCACGTTTCGTGCGTAGTTTAGGATTTACTCATTGGATAACCTTGAATATGACCTCCAAGGTCATTTTGTATATCATCCTCAGATTCCCGATAGGCGTCTTCCTATACGATCATGTTATTATCAGCAACCCATTTCCAAGTCTTAACTCTTTATTTCACCTGGACGGGACTTCTGGGACATACTGTATATTAGGGAGGATCAAAATAATCCTTTTTTCAAATTTCAATCGTAATATGTGGAAACGTTGGTCTTTAACCTCCTTATCAATATCTCAAAAGAAACAAAATTCTAAAAAATTCTTTGAAGATGCCCACTTGGGCCTAGTTTAGGGTAATAAGACAATGGGGAAAATCGATAATCAAAAAAAAAGATTTTTGACTAGTTTAAAATATAGCTTAAGTCACCAAATTAAATACACAGAAAAAATCTAAAAGATGTAACTACTCTCAAAAAAAAAATAGTGCAACTCTAATAAATCTTTCCTCACACATGTTATTATTGCCACAATTAATATGTGCCTAAAAAATATAAATTAACTATTACCTGCAGCCTTTTATAACGAAACAGCTTTTCGAC
Source organism: Lithobius niger (assembly GCA_023313725.1). Taxonomy (NCBI): domain Eukaryota; kingdom Metazoa; phylum Arthropoda; class Chilopoda; order Lithobiomorpha; family Lithobiidae; genus Lithobius; species Lithobius niger. The sequence continues at coordinate 239,923 of JAHWFP010103167.1, read as the reverse complement.
TAAAAAGATATTTGTTCGGTATTTTATGTTGAAAACGGCCAGGCTTGTGGGGAAAAAAAAACCTGTTTTCACTACCATCCAAAAATCCTAACCTTTAGTTTTTAGCTTTAATCGTTCGCGTAAATGCTCATTGCTGAAGAGACCTTAAAATTCACGTTTTAATCTGTTTCAACTTCTCATCACCAGAGACTCTGCTCGCAGATTTCTAGCATGCAGCGCCACTCCCTTGAGTTTTCGTTTGAGTACTCGCACAGTATGGGGGTGTGCTTCCTCACTCCCGAAGATATGTCTCAGACCTTTGATAATGTGTCGGCTTCTAATGATACGGATTCGTGCACGCACCAGAAGACTCCCTGTTACATCACGGCCGGTGTAAAAAAAAATGGTACGGTTGTCATTTCAACGATAATCTGAGTGGAATTTGTACTTCACACATTGCTAAAGAAGTGAAAGCCATCTCAGCCGACTCAAAACGCCTGTCTGCAAAGAAGAAACGTCTGACCAGTTCTGCTTCGTCGGTTACTGTGAGTATCCTGGTAGATCTTTGTGCTTCTGTTTCGGCAACCCCACCGTAGCCTCTGGTGGATCATGTGGTCAGTTCTAACGTTAACCTTCATGTTGCAGCGCTTCCATCCATGCTGGCATTGTTTACGCTGAACGAGTTGCCGATTCGTTCCCCGCCATGTGGCGATGGTTCTATGAATGTTTCATCTCTCATTACTAATGCTATGAGAGCAGTTTTGGACAAATTTCAGGATAATTTTCAGGCTGTTGTGAGGCACATCGGGTGGGATGAATTTGCAGAGCATAATTCAACATCGTCCAAAATGGCGGCCAGCTTTATTTTGCCTCAAGCAACGCGCTACATCCCTGCATTGCTGGGTCGCCAGTATGCCGGCATGCTTATACTGATCAGTGTCGTCGTTTGCTTCGGTGCAGGACCCTCGCAAACGTAAGTTGTTTTCCCATTCTATTGCCATTTTGCATAAGAAGGTTTGGTGTAGTGAGGAGATGAAACCTTCGGCCATTGCCATTATGGATTCGATTGCAAAAAATACCGCTGGTAGCTGCCGCAGCTTTGGGCGAAGTGCCGATGTTGCCGATGTGGGGATTGATGTTAGCGATCAGCAACAGGCCAAGAGTCCGGGCCGTCTATACTACTCCAGGAGGCATCACTCCCTCACCGCCGTCTATTAAGTTTGGACGGTGTTAGAGGCGTGCGTACAGCAACCCAGGTATACCCGGAGACTGCCTACTTTGGGGGCAATTGCCAGGAGGGTCACACTTTTGGTGTTGGTGTATCTACCCTGGTGGTGAAACCGCACCAGGCAGGTGTTGCCTTCCGAGACGGTCACTGATGCTGCACAATTCAATCCCCTGACGTCTCAATTCCCAGACGTTACACCCGTCATTCTTGACGTGAGGATCTTGTGTTTGATTGCATTCCTTCGAAGGGACCGTACCGGGTGGGACATTCACCGGGTCACTGCTTTCGTGCGGACTATGTGCGAAGCAAGGTTGCTGCTGCCCATACTGCTGTGGATTTGTGGGGGGCTGGACGTTTTGCTTTCTCGTTGCATAGTGGCGCTGTTGACGGTTGTGTCTTGCCCCATCACCACGTTGCCATACCACCACTGTCACCAGATTGCCATGGGTCAGCTTCGCCACGTCGTCTCGCTGCGCCTTCGTCTCGGGTGGGGATGCCTCTCCACTCGATTGGGACTTCGCCTCGGCAACAGCTCGATGCACCTGCCCCCCCCCCCCCCCCATCCCACATCAGGGTGGTATTTCGTCTGAACCTTATTTAGCAGAAGGTTATGCCAGGGGTGATGGCGATGACATTTACGGAGAGGCATGGAGTTCATTCCCTGAAAACATTTCACCGCTTCCATTGACTTCTATATGTCTGGGATCTTTTATGCATAGCCTGCACCTGTTGTCAGTGCTGCGAATCGGCTGAAGACTACGCTTTCTAACTCTGATGAGGTGGAAGCTCCCACTTTCCAGCTGCCGCAGTCTCAGGTGTTGTTACACCAGGCCTTGGATCTGACTGCTTTGTCTCACAAGGACTGTGGCGAGATATTGGTGGGTAATCTGTAGCCGCCCTACGACCCCAAGAAAAGGGCCATGTTTTTTGCTGCTGTGGGCACAGGGGCTCTGAAGGGGGCTCGTTACCGAACTTTTCCTGAGGCGGAATTCATTCATACTGGGGCTCTGATGGGCATGTAATGGAATACAGTCTACCAGCCAGCCCCAGCCTTCTTCAAGACTCCACTCCATCAGGCAGAGAGGGATGAAGAATTGGTGTGTTGGTTCCTGTGGGCAGCTTCCCATTTTGACTTGGCCTCTACTGCGGCTGTACGGGCGTATTTGGCTGAACCTGTGGATTCGCGTGATGACTCAGTGTTAATGGTCTGTCTTTACCTTCACAAGCGTGCTTCGTCATTCCAGGCCAATGTTTTTAATATGGGCCTCTGCACACACTCACGGTGCCTTTTTCAGCACCGTGATGCCTTCCTGGATTCGGCTTCGGGTTTGCTTGTGGATGTCGCAAGTCGGTTGTATTCTTCCTGTGTATTCTTCCGGTTACCTCTTCACTGGTTAGCTACTAGTTCTGGTGCCCGAATTTTGTGCTAAAGTAAAGGCTCCTGTCTCCTGTGCCAGGGTGGTGTGGGGTCCAAGCTTTCCCGCTGACAGTTTTTCCAGCATGGGTATTTTCGCCAGTACTATGGGGACTACTTTCCCTTACAGTTCCGGCCCTGAGAAGAGGGGGATGGAGGTGGATGCGGTTTGCGTCGTTTATCCCTAGGGGGTTCTGATCCATACCCTCACCACCATTAGGACGATGGTCGGCTACGAGGCAAGGAAACCTGTCCTCTTATAAAGGCCGCGAATTGGGATGGGGTTGTGGTTCTCTCCATCCTTGCTCCTAACTCCTTCGAAGGAATGCCTGTACCCCTTCACCAACAGGTAGGGAGCAGGCTCTGGCATCATGTCGCAGCCTAGTGGACCATCATGACAGGTGCCTTTGTCCTTTCTGTCATCGCCAGCGGTTACGTCCCCAGTCTCTTCCGATGGGTCTGCCGCCGTGACTCCTGTGCCGTCCACCCGATACCTTGTTGGCAGGCAGAAAAAGTTGTGAAGCTTTTGGCCAAGGGGGTCATTCGTCAGTCGCCAGAGCGCTCCTCGGGTTTCTACAGTCAGCACGGTTTATGCCCTACAAGAACGGTGGGGCCCGTATGATCTTCTGCCTGTGTCATCTCAACTCGTTCCTGGTCACCACAAACCTCAAGGTGGAGACGTTGGGTGTGGTCCACCAGTCCTTGGTTCAGGGGGATTCACCATATCAGTCGACCTGGTGGATGCGTACCTCCACGTTCCCCTTCACCCGTCCGTTTTCAACCTGGTTTGGTTCATCTCAGTGGTACTGATGTACCACTTCGAGGTCATCCGCACAGTGGCGACAGTGCCACACGTTTTCACATCCGTACTTTGCCCCATGGTGGCCTTTCTTTACACCAAGAAGATCAAATGTCATGTATACCTGGATGATTGGCTCTTCCCCAACGGTTCCGTTATCTTCTCCTGCAAGATCCCCACTTCTGCTGGCCACAGTTCGCGGACTTGGGGCCGGGTGTCAACCAGTTGAAGTCACGCTTCCTGCCGTCTTAATCGTTCGTTTTTCTGGGGGCATAGATCGACCACCAGAACTTTCTGATTCGTCCTTCTCCAGAGAGAATTCTGGTTCTTCGGTCACTCTTCTGGCAGGGATTGTTCTCACTACTCTGATTGCTTATGTGCATTAGGGTGGCAGGATGTACAGCCGCACACTCATGGACGTGGCGTCTTAACTGTTCTCCCTGTGCCTCCGGTTTTCTGTGACGCTCCTTCCCAAACACATCACGGGGAAGCTCAGCATACTTGCCAACGAGCTGTCCAGTTCAGAAGTCATTCCAACAACGGAGTGGAGGCAGTCGCCGAAGATGTTGCCTGGAGGTGTTTCTCTTGTGGGGGATCCCCTGGATCACCCTGTTTGCCACGCGCCACAATTGCCAACTTCTTGTGTGTGTCTCCTTTCCCAGATCAGCTGGCATTCTGCACAGACAGTATCAGCATGAATTGTAATGGCATGTTCAGGTACGTGTTTCCCACCTTCTTTCTCCTGCCATGGGTGCTGTCCAAGATTCGTTGCTCCCAGGGGTACTGCAGCCTGATTTGGCCAATGTAACATGGTATGTGGTTCTACTGGACCTGGCCAGGGAAGCTCCAATTCCTCTTCCACTGTCGTTGGACCTGCTGTCAGAGCATCGTGGCCAGACGCTGCACCCAAACCCAGCTTGTCTTTAGATTCATGTGTGGATACTTTAACCCTGAATCTGCGGTCTAGGGAATTTTCGTTGCCTGTCGACCAGCGCCTGCCCCAGTGACACTGCGGTTCGACGAGGGGAGTCCACAAGAGCAAGTGGCGTCTCTGGCACTCCCTGCGCACCATCCGTCACCTTCTTGGCAGCATTTCTGGACTCCTTCTTTCAGAACAGTTTGTCCCATATCACCGTCAAGGGGTACTGCACCGTTGTTTACTTGGTCCTGACCTGCCTGGGTTACTCGGACACCAGCAACGGCGTTCTGATTTCTCGTCTGGTGCATGTCTTCAACAACCTCTTCCCCTGGGTTTGCCGCCTTTTTCCCTCCTGGAATCTTCCCCTGGTCTTGTCCAGACTTATGGTGAACCCCTATGAGCCCAACCACAAGGTCGATATAGCCAAAGCTCAAGCTACGATATTATTGGTGGAGGTGTTGCAGATGGTGGCTCTCCAAAGTTAATTGGCGGTCTTCTCCAGGGAGGATGGCCACATTAGATTCGCGAAGGATTGGTCTTCGGTTACCCTTCTACTGCCCACGGACTTTCGTGCGAAACACAGCCGCCAGACGCTGCTCCGCACCCTCTCGGTATCAGAACCCTGGTTCCGGTCGTGGACCCGTCGTCGGGTGAGCGATCCCAGTGTCCCGTTCGCGCTCTGAAGTCCTACCTAGACTAAACTGTGCTTCTGGCTTCTTCATGGTCTCAGCAGGACAAGACTACGATTTCCTGTATTCCTGCTGGTGAACAGTACTTCGGTTTCACCCTCTTCGTTGCCATTTCCTCCAACCAAGATTGCGGGCTGGAACTGCGAGGTGAGTCGTCGCACATAAGTTCATCCCCGGCCACGTAGACACTCCCCCGGAGGTGCGTGCACACGAATCGCAGGTACTAGCTACATTTTGGGTGTTCACGGCTGGTGGGCCTCTTTACGAAGTGATTGCAGCTTGTACCTGGTGGAGAAAATATGGAAGTTCATGTTATGGCTGGCTCCGCGGTGGGCAAGAAGGAATGCTAGGCCGCTCCAAAGTAGACAATGCCATTGCAGGTGGGTGCCATTGTTGGATATTTTGTTAACTTGATGGTGTCATCTGCTCATGACTGCTCAGGGTTTAGCGCGACCAACCTCCATTTGGACAAAGTCAGCTAAATTCCAATAGTTAGTATTTTCGGATAGTAGTGAAAGCGATAATCTTAACGGTAAAACTAGTTTTTACTCATCGTAAAATACTTACCATTTAGTAACAATCCGCCCACCATACCCGCTTTTGCTAAACAGTTCAGTTCTGCAAATGCAAAGTGAAGGAAGTGGTGCAGCATGCCAGGTATGGGCGAGCAGCACCCCTGGTGGTGATCAGTTGAAATCACGTAAACGTGAATTTGAAGGTCTCATGAGCAAAGACCATTTAATAAAACGATTAAAGCTAAAAACTAAAGGTAAGTATTTTAGGATAAGTAAAAACTAATTCTATCATAAAATTATCATTTTTTAAATGAATTAGTGCACATTAGCTCCTTTGGAAACACATTAACACTAAACTGCGAGAACATACGACCTTTCGTAAGCACCCATCAATTGGATACGCAGCTCTAATATCAGCTATGGTATGGAGTACATAACACAGCAAAAAAGTGATTTATGTCTCTTTGTAAAGAACTTTAAAAAAATATTATAAGTTGCTTTAAAAAAAACTGACATCACAAATCGTGTAACTCTCCTATCCCTTGTCGTAAACTGTCGCATCATACACACATATCCCTCTTGTGTGACATCACCGCCTCATTCCCCCTTCCCCTCGTTCACTTTACCATGCTGGTGCATCAGCCGGATGTAGTGATTCTACAATTTATTTATTTTTTTCATTTGTCACAATCCTTGTGTTAAAATGCCAAGCGGTTACGTACCTTGGGGAGATGGCCAACACCATGGGCAAACCATTTTGGAGTTAAGTTTCACGGCTTGTGGTAAGTGTTCTACAATAGATTAGAATAAAAATAAAAATGCAACACTGTTATGTAAGGTGTTTTAATTGTGTTGTATTGCTTTTGTGTGTTTGTACAGTGACTTGGGAGCACTGCTGTTGAGCTTTGACGTATAATACAACAACGCAACTGTTTAGCCTTTGTCTGTCAATCGTATAGTTTTTTTTGTGTATGCAATTTCTTTTATAACTTCGGCAATTGCAATTTGGCAAAATAATTGCGGTACTTTGTGTTATAAAGCAGCATAGTGTGTTACATTGGTTTTAATTGCGTTAAAACAGTTACTTGAGGGGATGTTTGCAGCGATGTGAATTGCCCCCAGACGGATTCCAGCTTGTAGAGATAACCTGGACTGACGGGAGCGGTGGCAATACATTGCTATTTTTGTGTGGTGTAGGAGTTCCTGATGCTGAAATATACGTGGTATGCCTGAGCAGTAGAGTGGAATTTTTGATATAAAAACAGGCCTCTAGAGCTCCAGCTCTTTTGGTGTGCAACCAACATGAATTGACGAAACAACATCTGCACCTCACATCGAGGCCTCTAAGGATGGGGGCGATGTTTGAGAGGGTAAAAGGAGCACCTAAGTTTAGTCCAACACATTTATTTTTTTCATCAAAGGGTCGGAATGATCAACACACACCTCATCAATGTAGTTCATCATCTATATCTCTCCTTTTGTCACAACCGATTCTGTGCCTATATGTAGGCATAAGAGGGGAATGTACGAGTGGGTCTAGAATGATTAATCAAATACTCACGTAACGTAGATCACTCCTTCTTAGGTATTATCCACCGATAGTGACATTATGACGTACCGTGCTGTTAGGTTCACCAATCCCAAACCAGTCGTCCTTGACACTTTAAATTTGGTGTGCACCTAGCTGGTGACACTGCCTAGACACCCCTGAAGTTTCAGACATCTGCACCTACTAGGTTATGGGTTAATCAGGAGATGACTTGAATCTGGGATGCCACTAAGCCTACTTTCAAGATGACGTCGCTTGGGACTGAGTTGCATGGAGGAGATGACAACAGGAAGGTAGAGTAGTAAGATAAGGTAGGAAGTGATAAGAGGAAGGATATTGGCGAACTACGTTGTATAGACTGAATGCGGACCAAAACAATACAAAGACGAACAATGATCAATATAGAGATAGAGAGTGAGTTCAACAATATACACGAGACGAAGATTAGTTACAAGGATTGTGACTAAATCCCTCTGCTCATTGTTGGTAAGACATGAATACAGTTAAGGAATATGTAAGCACTGGAATTATGTATGTAGAATAGAGAAGCCAAAAGTGCACAATATCATCATTAACCGGACGTTTCGAGGCTTATTATCAAGGGAATAAAACATACATTTAAAATTGCATAAAGGAACAAGCAAGCAGCGGAATGCAGGCAAAACTGCCGAAGTCAAAGCCACAATTCGAACAAAGTAATAAAAGAATTAAAAAATAAAAAAATTTAAAAACAGGAAGAAGCGCTGAAAGTACAAGAAGAAATGGCGAGTATTGAGTACAGTCAGGATTTTATTCACTTTTCCCTGGTGGTGAGGGCTAATGTCTATGGTACTCTGGTGTCGAAATTTAGTAACTCAACACTCCTCAGAGAGTTCTCCATTACCAAATTTCGACAGAGAAGAGTACCAGTGATATTACTGTTTGAAGCCCTCACCGCCAAGGTAAAGTGAATAAAAACCCTTATACTGCACTTAATAGTCGCCACTTCTACTTTCAGAACAAAGAGGTCACTCTCCTTTTCCTGCTTTTAATTTTAAAGTTCTTCTTTTTACTTTGTTCGAAATGTGGTTTTGACTTAGGCAGTTTTGCCTGCATTTTGCTGCCTGTTTGTAGCTTTATGCAATTTTAAGGGTATGTTTTATTCACTACGCGAAACGTACGGTTGTGTTGATATTGTGCATTTTTGGCTTCATTGTTTTACATACATGAATACAGTGACAACAACAAGTGTCATAAAGTAGGGGAAAACGTAATTGATTACTAGACGACCCCCGAATGTGAGTACGAGAGAGGCATACAGAGGAACAAAGACACAGGGGTGTCACAGCTCCACTCCCGCTAACGTAGAAAAGGTAATAAAGGGAGATATAAAGGGAGCCACAGTTTCAAAAAACAGTTGTAGTAATAACAAGGAAAACAACATATTTAGATGTTAATCTCAACAGTTAGTTTAAGAGTTTAAGCATTGTGTGGACTAAAAAATACAAAAGGAAAACATGAAATACCAGGACCACGTGGTAGAGTTTTCTATTGCCTCCCTACGAATCCCTACGAATGTGTTCGATCCGGGCCATACTTCATCTTTCTTCCCTAAAGTTGTAACCACAGTAAGTCAAAGGGGAGGCTGGGCGGGTAAAGGTAACTATGTTTTCGTGTAAGCAATAGAAACAAATCTCAACCAGGTGGCCCTGGTATTTTAATGTTTTTGTATGTTTTAGCATTCAAGCAGACCTCGTCACCGATTGCAGTGGGACCATGGTAGCAGTTACCCGGCTACGAGCTGGCTGTCCCAGAATCGACTGACTCTGTGAACCGCAAGCAATCCATGTTGGTGCATGTGAAGATGCGCTCAGGCAGATTATCCGGTCTCGTGGACTAGGGGCCCAAGCATTGCAGGCGATATAGGAATAGATCAGTCGCTGGGGCCATGTGGCCCATGGTCATGCTGGTAGCAGTCGACTGATGCGCACAGGCCTGGGCATTGTGGAGCCGGACGGCAATGACCCTCAGGGTCGTGTAGCCCATAATTCCTACCTCTGACGCACTTAGGTTAGCGCTGGGGTCGCCTGCTGCGTGCGTGCTTGCTCGAAGGTCCTCTTCTTCTCTTCATCATCGATCTGGAAGGGTGGTGGGAAAATGCTTTTTGATACCTCCTATGCAAATCGGAAGTGCGGTCATCTTGTAGTGCCCATGCTAACCGGAAGTGACATCATCCAAGATGGTGGCATTCATGTAAACAGGAAGTGAATTTATATCCTCTTTTTGCAGTTATGTTGCCACTTCCGGTTATGATATCACTTCCGGTTATGACGTCAATTCCTGTGAATTCAATACCAGGTGAGGACCCGATTTGACTATACGTTTGGCTATGACTTACTAAGGGTACCCAAAATGAGTACCCTGTAAAATGACTCCTGAGCTTCTGCATGCTGCAATAATGCTTCGCGAGCTTGTACATTGTGAGAATGACGAATTAGCAACAATGACGTCATTTAAGATTTTTTAAATGATTTTATTGATAGGACACAATAACTACATCGTGTTACTAGACAAAACTCCTAAGCTGGATAGGTTTTGTAGTATTGTCCTTTCTTCATTTTCGGTTATAATTTCTATCTCCTTCAATCCCCTAGAATTTGCAAAATTTCCTCTTCATTATCAACTCTTCCCTTCAACAATATTCCGACTATGACTCTCAGCCTATTCTTCAACGTGTTCGGGTTGTTGTAATCTACTTCAACAGACTCTGATTTATTCATCCCTGATTCATTTGTCTCCGATTCGTCCACTCCTGATTCATCCGGTCCCGATTCGTCCGGTCCCAATTCGTCCGACTCTGATTCATCCGACCCCATATCGTTCGACCTCGATTCATTCATCCCCAATTCGTTCGACTCCGATTCATCCGATCCCGTATCATTCGACCTCGATTCGTTAGTCCCGTTGCATTTGACTCCGATTCGTCATAATCCTTTTCTTCATCTTCCAGCCAACCTCTAACCACTTTTCTCCTTCTTTAGTTCCTCCCAAATTGGTTTGATGACACGCACGTACTTGTAACCACGATTAGATTTGGGCTTTCCAAAGTAGGGGTCGTAGTCTCGATATATGGCATTACTGTCTTTCAGAATCTAACCGTATGAGTCCAAGACTTCGGGGTCATACGTTTCGTACTGCAAGTCTTTTTGAGTCGGTAAACTCCACAGCTGGTTTCTTCCTCGATACTTCTTTCCTTCCAACACTATGCCGTTATTTTAATAGTTTTGTTACCAATGATGAGGTCTCCCGTGTCCATGTTGTACCTTTATCCATACACGATCGTTTTCTTTCGGCAATTTGAAAAATATACGCAAATAATATTTCGAGTCACACCTAATCTGTGACCCTTCAAAAGAGCCTTTAAAGAGTGAAACGATGCTGGGGGAGCTCGTCTCACATCCGATGGAGGGGGCTCTGAGCTGATCCGTTTTGACGCATTTGGGGCATCATCCTCATGTTTCCGTTTGTTATGGTTGGCTTCCACATCATCTTTTACATCATTTTCCACGTCATCTTTCTCCTTTACGAGGGTGATACTTTCTAATGGACCAATAATGCGCCGTTTATGTTTTTTCCCCACACTCCAAACTTTTTTATCAATTTCATCATCAGATCTGTACGTTTATCTTCTTTTTTTTTTGTACAAGAGATAATAAGGACCTAAACATGAGCTCGGGTTCCCATCACACCCTTTTTTTTTACCTCATCTAAGGTGTTGATCGAATACAAGACCTAATGGAAACACTCAAACTATGAATGTTACACACCATTTAATCGCACGTTGGTGTTCTGGTTACGATCTACATCCGTTAATACTTTGTTTCATGAGAGTAAAGAACCTATTGGGAACCTTCAAAATACAAATGATGAACGCATTACGTTTGTTTTTAACTTATTCCCACTGCGATCTAGATTCGTTTACTGTATGCATTAAACCCCGACACACGAATGAGGAACGTGGTGAGAACACCCTCGAATCTGTCGTGAGGACATGTAGGGGTGATGGCGTCGCATTGTGCGTCCATATTTTATCATTTGCTCCGCTCGTTTGTATGACATTTGCATCATCTTAACTACCGATTGTGCTGTGTTTGTATCCACTTTGCTGCATTTGAACCTGTTTATGGTGTGTTTATACTTTAATTGTGCCATTTGTACTGTTTATACCATCTAGACTACATTTCTATCCGTTTGTACAAGTACAACATTTATGCTGCTTTTCTCCCACTTTATGGCACATTTGTAACTGTTTGTGCTGCGTTTGTACTGCATTTGTACTTTGTTTATGCTATTTGCACCCATTTGTACTGTAATTGGACAATTTATACATTTTGCCGTTCCTACCACATTTGTACCTCTTTGTTGGTGCTGCTCCTGTTGGTGCTGCTTTTGAACCGCATTTGTACCATTTGAATTGTTTGCACCATCTATACTACATTTGTATCCATTTATACAGCATTTGTTCTGCTTTTGTACCCATTTGTGACATATTTGTGACCAGTATCTCATAAGTGATTTTTTGAGGGTTCTTATTTTGGGTATCGTCCATATGAATTAATAATGGAGGATTTCAATTAATAATGAGCAAGTTCATGCTAATGCTATACAAGCAACTTCACGTTAATGTTATATGATCATATTCACATTAATGTCATACGAGCAACTTCACGCTAATGCCATATGAGCAACGTCACGCTAATGCCATATGAGAAACTTCATGGAAAACCTGAAGTGACATCATTACCCCCACTTTCATTACGTTACCAGCGGTGACGTCATTACCCCCACTTTTACTATGTGGCCGGAACCCGAAAAGTACCAAGAGTGCCAAAAAAAACAGAGGATATGACGCCACCATCTTGGATGATGTCACTTCCGGTTCGCATAGGAGGTATCAAAAAGCATTTTCCAACCACCCTTTAGATCGATGAAGATTAAAAAGTGGAGCTAATGACGTCATAATCACGTGACCTGTTACGTCATTACCCCCACTGTGACATCAAAAATGGTAGCAAGAGGACGCAAAAAAGTAGCAAACCCATTTTTATCACGTGACTGGAAGTGATGTCATTACCCCCACTGTGTCATCATAAGTAAGGTGACGACATCACGGAGGTAACAAAAGGATGCAATAAAGGTGGCAAAAAGCAATTTCCCACCATCCTCCAGATTGACAAAAGCGAAAAGGTGGGAGTCACTCCCCACCCTCCTCCAGATTGACTGAAAAAAAGTAGCAAAAGACACTTTCCCACCATCCTCCATATCGACGAAAACGAAAAAAGGTAGCAAAAGACACTGTTTCCCACCCTCCTCCAGATCGATGAAAACCGGAAGTGACGTCATTACCCCCACTTTTCATCACGTGACCGGAAGTAGGGGTAATGACGTCACTTCCGTCCGGGTCTCCAGGGACAACCCATGGCGTTCTAACTCTACTTATTCACGCGCACCAACCTTCTATTCACACTGGTTCCCTGACATCGAATAGGACCAGGAGTCGAGGTAGGGGTGTCTACCAGCCCTTCGTTCAACCATAGCCCTTCGTTTAACTGAAACAACTTTCGGATAACTGAGTACTGGGTACTCGTGTTTGCCGTTCACCCAGCGAGATCATCCATTCAGTTGAAATGAAGTTGAAAACGCTAACTTGAACGGAGTTTGACGGTTCTATAACTTGTGCTGCTTCACGCCCATAACTATATAGGACATTCAATGCCCTTTTCGGCGAAGGAAAGCCCAGCTGAAACAATACGCAACAATGTAAAAACCCATTGTTGCCGGGAAAGCCCGCACTTTCATCTGAAGGCGGGAAAAGTGCGGAATGCCCGGGGTTTGAAAAACAGCCTATTTTAACAAAAAAAAAAAGGTTGGCGTAGCAAAGCACTACATTACAATGCCGTTACATTTACAAAAGATTACGTAATGATTGTAAAATGGTTACAGTTTTTATTCACCAAATGTTTGACCGGGTTTTCATTTGTAACACTCCGGCCTGATACATTTGCTACGACGTTCAAAATTCCGATGATATTTGCTTGCATACCACGGCTACTGTTCTTGTACTGTTGTAACGATTTCAAGTTACGGCGGCCAGTTGTTTGCACAATGAGCTGCTCTTACGTTGGGTCGATACAAAGTTGTTGCTGACACGAATGTTGTGATTGCTTAATTAGCCATCCAACTTAGCAATTAGCATCTGTTGCAACATTTTTGACGATGTTGCCCGGAACATTTTTACGCACGGGGCGGTTGTAATACAAAATGTTATTACTGTATTTCTTTTTGGGGCAAAAATACACAATCTCAGTATTTGCATGTTCGGGCCAATAATTTTGACATTCTGTGCACGTTGCCAGGACAACGAGAAGGATTGTCGGGAAGAGAAAATGCTTTGACTCTCTTTGGTTGCACTTTTATATGTTTTAAATAAATAAACACAAATTCCTGTAAATTACATGAAGGAAAGAGGAAAACAAGCCAAACAGTAAAAATAATACACTAGAATTAACGTAGTACAGTGAGCCACCTTTGGAATGGCATGACCCGGATTCAAACTAGCAACCCAATTCGTCCCTCGATCATATAGCTGTTCGGCTTGTTTTCTTCTTTCCTTTTATGTGTTTTAACCCACGTTGATTTATTTTTGAAACGTTTAATATGTATTCAAGGTATTCTCACCCATTTTCATTTGACCTGCCAAAAGTTTGGTTGTCTTTGTGTGAAAGTTCTGTCCTCATTTTTGACACGCAACGCACAAACATGCACATCGAAAAGTACAAACAGGGAATACGATAAGGCATTTTGATCATCAGTAGCCTACCAAGAATTTTTAGTTTCCCGCAACACGTTCAACTATTTTCGAATCTTTACCAATAATGTAAAACAATGGCCCGTTATTTCAAGAACATAACAATACCACGTTCTTTCAAAGCATAGAACGTCTGCCAACAATAGCCGACAATGGGAACGAGCTCTTCGCCGTAATAGGCATTAAGTCGGATAATAACCGAAAACCTAGTGCATTCCTAAACAATGGCCCTCGGGACGCTGCGCGCCCTCGGGCATTGTTTAGGAATGCCCGCGGTTTTCGGTCATTATCCTTTACTTATTTGGAGGGCAAGTTGGCTTATTTTACGTCACCCCCCCCCCCCTTCACTTTTGATACAACTGTGTGCATAGGACTCTGACGTTTTTTTTCTACAACTTGACAGTCGTAAACATTTACTGTCTTTTCCCGTTGTCATAATGAAGTCGTCATTTTTAAAATTTAGTTCTTCAATTTGTTTAGTTTTAGCAGAAAAATGGCATTATTTTCTTAACGAAACTTTTACCCATACTCCATTCCACATCATAATTTAAACTTCTGCCAAAAATCAACGCTTTTTCAGCTTTCTTTCGGTTATTTGCACGTAACGATTTTTAAATTTTGACTGTAGATTGAATGAAGCCGTAAACAAGGATGCACTAACACTGCATTAGTAATTCGACGTGTCGTTGGTAGAGTAAATAAAATGTGCAATTGACGTGTGCAGTTGGAACGGCTGACATACCAACAGGACATTACTGAAAAGTCTGAATGTGTAGTATTCTGAACACTATTCATTTAACCTTCGAACTATTAAGCGGTGTGATTAACTTGGCGAATGTTTTGGTGTGTTGATATCACTCCTTTGAAGGGCCGAACCATTCGGAACCTTTACCAGTTTTGGTTTTTGATACGATATAAAAAAATTTGAACATTACCAGATTTTTAGAGAAGAAGAAATATCTGGTAAAGGGTAGTGCCAACCCAGGGATTCGTACCGGAAAACCTCCGATCATCGTAGGGGCCGAAAGATTGTCCAGAATTGGCCAGAATAGTTCCCATAGCCACAAATTTTGCTTTTGTTGGAGGTTGCTGAAACATTTAGGACTATTGAAAAAAAACCGTAACTTCTGTCATTTTTCTTTGGCTTCGAAAATTACTTGCAGCAGAATACACTTCGTCAATCTCAGTTCAAGTTTCAAGTCAAAAAAATCTTGCGACTTTTTCTGCGAATGTTCGAGTACAGCGTTTTTTTTTTCTACGTTAGGTCAAGAATAGTTTTTACTCCCCCTCGAAAATGTTTATGAAGGCTTTTGCACTCACTCCTCCTCCTCCCCCTCCTCTCACGAAAGCTACGGCCCTGGCTGCCTCAACAGTTGAAACGATTATATATATACAACACTTACAATTTTCACTTCCACTTCCACTTACAACTGTCTATACAGTCGATAATACAGTAGATGATTTAGTTATACAGTCGATAATTTTTGGTTCTGCTAATAAACACCCTCGAGTCCATCTAAACACTTCCGAGTCGTGAGTAACAGCTGGTACTCACTTTCCCAATGGTTAGTAAAAAATAAATAAAAATTTCAGCAGTTCGAAAGCTTCTATAGTTTGGTGCAATTTTTTCTGTGGGGATGTGGTGTGGAGCGACTAAAAGAAAAAACCTCCTTCAGGGGAGGCAGTTTCTTTAGTAACGAACGAATTAAGGGAGGACTGAACGTCGGCAAACAATTTCGGTATCTACAGTGATCCTTGCAGTTTGCATACTAGAACATTTTTTTAGGTCAGTTCTTAGAAAAAAAACGTACATACCTATACACGAGCAGCATTTGAAGTTTTCGTCGTCGTCACCCAGGTCTGTATTGCAACAACGAGATTCTGGACCAACTCTGGAACAATCGCTGTCCGCTTTGCAAAATAAGCAGTCTGGGTGTTTTGGGCACCAGCCACTACCTAAAGAGAACACAATGTACAAAAACTTACTTTTTAACTTTATTCAGATGACTTACACCGTCCATTAAAATATATAATGGACGATTAAAGGCAGAAAATAAGTGGTGAATACATTTTCTTTTAACAATGTTTATTTGATTCCTAGCGAACACAATAAAGACAAGGTGCCATCTACGGTTCCGTGATCGGTATAGTAGGTGTGACTGCCATGCTGGGAGTTACATGGAATGTAAAAGTTTGGCCACCTGCTGAGATTTGTTAGTTAGGTAGTGTTATTCAATACTAGAAGGGGGGCCAACTTAGCAGGCCGCCATATTGGCCGCCATCTTGCAAAATGGCGGCCGGAAAACAGATTTTTGATTTATCTCAAGAACAGTAACTCCAATCAAAAAACTTAGAATTGCAAAATTGTTCAGAACAACATTCTGCACAAAACATATTCCCACCAACTTTTTTTTAGAGACAACGGTTAAGCAGAAAAATCAGAATAAAACTATTATATACCTTTTGCGGGCAATGTGATAAGCGTACATAGTACTACATTTGAGTCTATAACGTTTGACCTAAGACAGATAAGCAAATGAGGTTTGAAGCGTTCGAAAGGTGCGATTAATACCTTTTTAATGCCTTAAACCGCATTCATGTATCCTTATCAGATCACACTTTACAAACTAAAGCGTAATGCGGTACATGTTTATTACAGCCGCCTAAGTGTGCCACTCACGTACTATTACGTACGAAACCTGTACAAATTTTACCAAATATAGACATTTGAATGCAATTTGAATAGGTTGAAAAGTATTAACCGCCCGTTTTGACCCCCCACCCCACCCCCTAGCAGTCGACGCGCCATTAAGCTTCAATCCCCCACTCCTCCCCCGTTTTGAACGCCTGAAACCCCACATCTGTAACTATGTTATATTGGACGATTGGTCACAGACTCAAGAGGAGGACTGTATTTTAGGGATGAATGTTAATTTAATATTTTTTCTCAAATACTGGTGTTGAACATGGCTCTTATTTAATTAATCATTAATTAAGTATTTAATTAAACAAATACTTTCTTCCTTTGCAGTATTATTGCCATGGACTAAGGACTGTGCATAATTTGTTAGAAAGATACTCCTGAAGAAATACGTTGTGGTCCTTCCAATTCCAACACATCTGTTATTGAGGAAACAAACAAAAACTTCATCGAAAACTAGGAGCATTTTCACACAGCTGGCATTGATGTGCATGTAGAGCTGACAATAGTATAAGCAACGTTCGATACTGTAGTGGCCAAGGAATCTAAATGGCATAAATACTGCAGGTGGGAGCCCCATCAGGTCAGACTACAACGTAAACTAAAGCAATGTCAGGTGGCGGCTACTGTGGTTGCCTATTCGAGTACAGATCGTGTTGCTTCCATTACGTCATAGACTCCAAGAGACGCCTCATGCAAAAGACATCTGGCAACTGTCTGTTCTGCATGAAAACAGGAGGAATTAAAAATGTTCTGTAATCCTTCCAGAAACTGGAGCTTAATAAGAAACCTAAGAAAAAAATGCTCCTCCGTAATGATTCCAGTGTTTTGACTCGGCTTTCTTCTGGAGTTTTTTTTTAATTCCTCCTGTTTTCATGCAGAACAGACAGTTGCCAGATGTCTTTAGCATGAGGCGTCTCCTTGGAGTATTTGATGTAATGGAAGCAACACTATCTGTTCGCGAATAGGCAACCACAGTGGCCGCTACCTGTGATTCCTTCAGTTTACGTTGTGGTTTGTCCTGACGGAGCTTCCGCCTGCAGTTTTTATGCCATTTAGATTCCTTTGCCACTACGAGGACGAGAAGTGCTGGGATCCACGGCGGAGGGTTGGGATCTTGGATCCCAGCAATCCACGTGGATCCCAGCCCCCGTTTATGTTAAATGAAAGGTGGAAGAAAACAAACAGATGTAATAAATTTACTGAAACAAATAAAATAACATAATAGGTAATTTAAAAAAACCTTCAACAATTAACGTTACTCACAACATTGTAATCGCTGCTTTACAAACGTTGGTTTCCATTAAATGACAAAAAGGAATAAAGCAACCGAATATAATCAATTAAATGGAACAATTTTGAAAACAACACCACCTCAAACGTCGAAAAAATCGTTCAAGAATTCATATTTATTAGCTACAACATTGAAACCGCTTTCAAAATTAAACGTTGCTCGTATCGTTGTGTGTGGCATTGCGTCTTAGCGAATATCCTACACCAACATTCTTCTGGCTAAGTGCAACAATGTATTCCACTCGCGCTCAACAATGTACGTCGGACTGATAGCTTCAAAACGGGTGAGAAGAAGGATATCGCCCGCTTTCCTCATGCTGGAATCCAACAATGGCTGCGCGCCCTCGACATTATTAGATCCCAGCACTCGGAAAGCGGGCGATATCCTGCACAGAACGACAGGATCACAACAATGAACGAGGACGAGGAGTGCTGGGATCCACGGTGGAGGGCTGGGACCCTGGATTTAACACTCCACGTGGATCCCAGCTCCCGTTTGTGCTAAATGAAAAGTGGAAGAAAACAAACAAATGTAATAAATTTACTGAAACAAATAAAAAAACATAACAGATAAAAAAAAAGCTAACGTTCAACAATTCACGTTACGCAAAACACTGCAACCGCTGCTTAAGAAAAATTAGTTTCCGTTAAATGACAAAACGGAATAAAGCAACCGATTATAATCAATTAAATGGAACAATATTTGAAAATAATAACCACCTCAGAAAATCGTTTAAGAATACATGTTAATTACAACATTGCAACCGCTTTCAAAATTAAACGTTGCTCTTATCGTTGTGTGTAGCATTGCGTCTTAACGAATATTCTACACCAACTTTCTTCTGGCTAAACGCAACAATGTATTCCACTCGTGCTCACTTGCGCTCAACAATGTACGTCGAACTGATAGCTTCAAAACGGGTGATAAAAAAGATTTCTCAACCGCTTTCTTCTTCTCCGCACTGGGATATCTCAGCACTCCTTTTCTTTCTTGTTTTACATCTGTTACAGATGCGGTAAAAACGCCAACAACACGAATCTCCTTTCGTAATTTTATCAATGATGTTTAAAAACAGATCAAATACATTCAACAACCAAGATAAATAGCAAAGTACGAAGCTTTCGTATCCAAGAATTATTAAAATTCAGAAGTACGCTGCAACCTAAAAAAAAAAAAAGACTACGAAACTTTCGTCATTCAAGAATTAAAATTCATCACAACATAACCCAGTTGGAGGAAATGCAATGTGGCACCATGAATGTTTGCTTTAATTGTTCATTGTCAAATTCGTTGCATTTATCTTGTTTTGTCAGTGGTTTGGTTACTGTGCAAAACATCAGATGCTGCCACCATCATATCTTCACTAGAACGTTTGTACGCCGCTTAACTATCGTTAGCACTAGAGTAAAGGCCTCTCCAGACAGAAGACAATTTCGTGCGAAGCTATGCGTTACCACGTACCTACAAGGTCAATATTATTGCAATTGACGGGTTGGTGTTGCGTTTAAGGACCAATTTTGACGTCTTTGGTACCCCATATAGCGTTGGCGTGCAGCCACGAGCAGCCAGTCTGGTTAGGGCTTTAACGTAACAATAAGTCAACGCATGGTAACAATGGCGGCTCGTGCGGAGAAGGCGAAAGCGGTTGAGAAATAGGATCTTGTCCGTTCCCTCATGCTGAGCCTAACAATACCTCGAGCGCTGCGCGCCATCGTTATTGTTAGAGCTCAGCTCTCGGGAAACGGGTAAGATCCTATACATCTCCCGCTTTCCTCATGCTAGAATCCAACAATGGCTCGGGCGCTGCCCTCGACATTGTTAGATCCCAGCACTCGGAAGTCGGGCGATATCCTAAACTTAACCATGCATACCATATTGCATGCGAGTTCCGGCCACATAGTTTAGTACAAATATTGCGAATTAGAAAGCTGACAAACAAATTGTTTGACAGGTAAGTCGGGCCTTTCAGTTGTTATCCCACATACAATTCAGAAACAGGACGGAAAGCCGACGGCTCAACAAGAGTTAATGAAATACAGATGCAAACCTATTAACGTTGCCTTTTGGACTTATCAGGCTGCCTGATCGGGGAATCGAACCCACGAATTTTGAGTCTAAAAGGCAACGTAAATAGGTTTGCCTCTGTATTTATTTGCAATTCAAAAGGTGATATAAAAAATATTGACCAAAATATTGGGCTCTCATGCATTAGCCACATTAATAAAAATTAGTAATAAAAAGTGAACAAGTTAGTACACTGGATGGTTATTTGCATTAGAAACATACTGCCTTCGCTAGTTGTAACACAGCAGTCACAGCTTTCCGTAAGAAATGTTGGTCCAGATGAAAACATTTCTGTAAGAAAAAAACAAACAATAAAACTAGAAATTAGTTGTGGTCTGTGTGCTTCGCATCTGTGAGGCTACGGACAGCATTGCGCGGCTATTCAAGCTGTTATCTTTTTTTTTTATATACTCAATACCATTAAGAAAAGTAACACGTGTTATTTTCGCATAACTCGTTTTATTTGTTTATTACTATTTGTTTATTGTGTATTATTTATACCAATAAGACACAAGAAATTTTGACGCAATTATCCACACTTTTGTTATTAACAGTCAGCACGGCCATGTAATAGGTATTGGTCAGAAACTGACGGTTATCGATTTTTTACCCACGGCTGTGATGACTGACCCGGTGAGAGTATGCAATGTCAAATGTGGAACACGAGACAGATTTGCATACTCGAGCCGTGACAATCATCGCAACCGTAGGTTAAAAATGGTGAGTTTTCACCAATAAGTAATTTATACCACGGTTGGGACCTCACCCTAACTCATATTTAATTAAAACGTGTTTGTGTTTGTGTTTTGTGAAAATTGCTTCAGGAAATACGGTAATCAGTCATTATGTCAATATGAATGGAGGTGATCCCATTTTAGTTGGTGGAGGGGGAAGTGGGTGTTGGACGGACGAGTCCTTCGGTAGCTCAAGTTTTTGGTGGGAGGGGTTTTGGTGGGAGGGTTAGATAAATGCGTGGTTCGCAAGGTTAGGCTGGTAAGCTCACTCATGCTTTCGAAGCTGTTCGGAGTGAATAAACTTCGATATGTAAGGGCAGCAAGGATAGAAAGACATTGCGGATATTCTGGCAAGGTAAGTAATTCTTTTTGTGCGTTTGTACTTTGAGAATTGTTTCAAAACGTACGGTAACAACGTGTATCGGTATGAATGAAGGTCATTTCATTTTAGTTTGTGGAAAAGGAGGGAAGGGGGAAGTAAGACGGAGTGAATAAACTTAGTTATGGGCCAGACATGTGAGAGTTAGCAGGGATAGGATTTCATTCGGGATATTCCAGCAAGTTAAGTAATTCCCTTTGTACGTTTTTATTGCGTTACTTTTTTGGGCGGTGTATTTGGTTGTTGGTGTGTGCGTTCCCGGTCGCGTGATCCGGAAGTGCCAAAAGTATGGGTTATCAGCAAGAGTGTGGGGTAACTTGATAACCCAAACTTTTTGCGATGTCGTACACTTCCGGTCACGGTTAACAGGATTTAACCTATTGAAATTTAGTATGGTGTTGAGTTACCGTGACATCACAGCAGTGGTATAATTTGTGGATGACTGGCTCCGTATTTAACCATTTAACTCGGCCCCTGGAGAAGCCATTTTCTTTTTTTTAATTAATAAGTTATTTTATCTTGTCAGGCTAGAAATGTTGTTTAAGCAACAAAATTACAAACATGTCATTAACTCATTCCAAACTGAAACCACAGAGAGCATAAATGCAAAAATTTACGGGTATATTAAATTTTCCAAACAACAAGAAACTATTTTCTTTTTATATATTTTTTTTTTTTTTTTTTAATATTTCATCTTCGAAATTGTGTTTGAGTTTCTGCAAACACGATCGTGTTTTTTAAGTATTTTTTATTAGGAACGATGCTTTTAAGCTGACTCTAAGCTTCACTTGATACTGGCATGCACTCTTTCCCGAAACGTTTTGGTACGACTGCAAATCTTTCGTAATGCTTGGGCTTATTTGTTACATCAATTGCATTTCAATAGATTGTGTTTTGATAGCTCAGAAATAACACAGTGAAAATGTGATCGGAAGACGGAGTTCACTGCGTATGTGAAGCTGGCCCACACTTTTGTGGGGGTTGATATAAAACAAATGTGCTGGAAGGGGCTAACAATGAGCTAAATGAGTCCGCTAGTTTTATCGTTTGAGCTATAATAATTACTTAAATATAAATATGAGATGAATGCGTCAGCAAGATTCAATCCGTTATCTCTGTAAATTATTTTTACATTAATTATTGCAATTATTAGCTGCAATTATAACCAGCCGCAACCAGTGTGAAGATGGCCAGTAATTCTTAAAATATTTATATTGAAGTAATTATTATAGCTCAAACGATAAAGCTGGCGACTCATTTAGCTCATTGGTAGCCCCTTCCAGCTCATTTGTTTTTATTTTAGACCAGCCCCCATATAAGTGGGGGCTGGTTATAATTGCAGCTAATAATTACAATAATTAATAAAAAAATAATAATTTACAGAGATATCGGGTTGACTCTTGCTGACTCAGTCAGCTCATTCGTAGCCCCACCCAGCTCAATTAGTTTTATATCCAGCTCATTCATTGTAGGGGCTAGTGTGAAGCTGGCCCCTAATTCTTAAAATATTTATATTTAATTAAATATTGTAGCTCAAACGATAAATCGGGTAGACTCATTTAGCTCATTGGTAGCCCCGTCAACGGTCAACCTCATTTGTTCTTAGATCAGCCCTCACAAAAGTGGGGGCCAGCTTCACATACACGAGTTCACTTCCCGTCTACATTGATGACACTATCTTGATGATTGGGGGGGGGGGGTTGTAAGTCTAGGTGGGCGCACCGCAGTTTTCACAGTAGTTTCCGCCGCAATGGCAGATGTTTGTTTAATAATTCCTGTTTTCGATGTATGGAAAAACAGAATTCTTCTTTGTTTATGGTTATAAATCTTTGGGTCTACATTAATTAGGCCTATCAGGTCTACATTAACAGCCTAGATTCTAGGTAAGATTAAAATGAGCTCTGCTTAAAAAGCAGTTAGGCCTAAATCACCCCATACTTGCTAAAAGGAAAAGGAAAAAAAACACTTTCAAAATTATGTTGATCCTACTACGAATGTTTGATTAAGACCATTTTTTAACGGAACGGAGCAGAGTGTAGCATAAAACAAATACCAGATTGCAACATCTTGGTTCGTTTCACTTGTGTAGTTAGGGTTGGGCCCAAACGAAAGGTACAATTGGAATGAAATTTCCTTTGTCGCTTTGTAACTCCCAAAAGTATTGTTGAGCTCAAATTTGCCATAAATCGACCAATTTATTATGGAAGAAATTACACTTTTTCGTATTTATCGCTCTAACGTGCTCTTCATTCTAAGTTTGGAATCCCGAATAGTTACGGAATTCCGGCGAAGCACACATCGTTCTGCTGACGACCAAGTTAACTTTTTAAAACGCTGAAAACTAAAACGTCATTGATTTCTGATAACTAACCGGCTTTTTCAATGTAATACAACGAAATAATAGCATTTGATCATAGAATTTTAACCACAACAGAAAGATCGGCAATAAAAAAAAAAGGATTCCGTTAAAGTGGCACTATTACTGACTGAAAATCGACGAAAATAGCGTTGGCGCTGTCTAGCGGTAGTGATATCGTTACAACTTACTCCCGGAAGCACGAGGCCGTACCAAATTTTCACTCAATAATTAAAGAGGGTGTGGCTTGTTTGTTTCGTTAAAAGAAATGGCGTCGTACATTCCTTCGACTGGTGAAAACAAGTGCTAGATAGTACTAGATAGCGCTAGATGTTGCCAGATTCTGCACACTTTCAATCGGTGATAGTGCCACTTTAATGACACATATTCGCTTCATTTGAAAAGCTTTATTTTCTATAATGAAATGAAAAGTGCTGTTTTGACTGGCGTATGGAATAAACCGAGTGCGCAGTTTGTACTTGAACTCTGCTCGTGGGCTCAGCTTAAAATTCGACTCTGTCAAAATGCGGTATTTTAGACTGATTTTGACATTCAAATGTACTAAATTGATTGTCGTTTGAGATCTTTCCAGTGGTATGAACTGAGAATCAATGCTGCAATTAGAGGTGGTGCGATGCGTTCAAGGCACCCGGGACCAGGGAAAAGGAGGCTCCAGAATACACTAGTTGAGGGCCCAAATACGACAAACTTTCTTATAGTTTGATTGGTGTTGAGAGTCACTTTGCCCCTAAATTTGTTTACTTGTAGAGGAGGGGCTCCACATTTTTCCCTTGTACCCCTCCTTGTAAAACGCTAGCTGTGGCACTGCTGAGAATCAGTAGCACATGCCATTTTTTGGTTGCATTCTTAAAACTGGAAAACAAGACCTGAAAATCTGAAATCTGAAAATTTTAAGTGACAATAACAAATGTGGCAAATGCATAATAATGAACATAAATACAGATTTCAATCCGCTCATCCTGTAATAGGCCAGAAGCTTCTTTCCTAGTTTCGGAAATTCGGAAATTCTGACTGAAAACCAAAAATAAACTGGCTGGTGAAGTCTGCCTCATCCAGGTTAAGAATTATTTTTTTTAAACATGTAATACTCAACGCAGTAATGCACAGTAGCCTATATTTCAAAAACAGCAGATGAACAAACAGCAAATTCTTTCTTACCTCCGCACGAGCAGCAACCACCGCAGCAGACAGATCCGGGAACTTGTATCTCACAATCCAAGTTAGTTTTACAATGTTTGCATATTTTAGAATCTATGTTCGAAGTTGTGCATCCAAGTGGACACACTAATTGCCCTAAAAATAAGATTTTAATTTTAATATTAACACAATTTCTTTTTCTTAGTGACGCTTGGCTTTTACCATTATTTGGCTGAAGCAACAAATTTTCATCGAACATCGAACTGAATTCTGTTTCACTGCTTATTCGATACACAACAAATTATTAGCATGGCCGGCGGGCAGTACATTTTAGTAAAGACTTTGAAAGGCGTTTGTGCACGAGCATTTTCAGAAATACGATATCAGGAGTAGGAGGAGGAGTTTTTAACGTTTAGGGAGCCGAAGAAATTTTATTTTATTTTACTTATTAAGGAGATTATCATCCTCTAGGACGTGGAGGAGGAGTTTTTGCTTTTAGGGAGTACGAAACCAAACTGGATTACCTGCCCCACAACGATGAAAGAGACAAGGTGAAGCAGAGGAGGAGAAGCAAACGAGGAGGAGGAGGCTTTAAATAAATTTTATTGGGGCCTTGGCCCGAAGCCATGCGCCATCCTTAAAAATGATACACTCATAAACCTAGCTTAACCGAAAGTCACAACCAAACTCCAATTCAATTCAAGTGCTTTTATTGGGGCCTCGGCTTAGGCCACACGCCCACCCTAACTACAGAGACGAAAAAAACACTTCAAATTGCCCAAATCGACGTATACAAAAATACCCTAAACATACGAAATACACAGATTATTCGCATCGTACTAGCAAACTAACTAACCAACAAAGAGAGCTCAGAACCGTACTCCTGTTATGCGTACATGTCATGCTACAGCATTCCAGCACTGAATGTTACTTTTCCCTTCTCTAGTACACAGCAGCTGACTTGCCAATGCTTCCTTCTCTATCCAGCTCGAGAGTACCCTACGCGCGACAGCATGCCGCAGACACTGAAGCCCTCTCCACACAGAAAACAATTTCGTGCTAAGCGATGCGTAACTACGTGTCTACAAGGTCAAAATTGCTGCAATCGTATGGTTGGTGTTGCGTTTAAGGACCAATATTTAAGTCTTTTTTACACCATACTGCATCGCTGTCCAGCCGCGAGCAGCCAGACTGGTTAGGGCTTGAAGCAGAAAGTGTTGCACAGTCCCTTCTTCTCTACAGTCCCTTCTACGCAGACAGACCTGTGCAACGAAACTCCAAATGCATGTCAAAATGTTACAATGCAGTAACATGCAACAACGATACAACGATGTTTTGGCGCGAGGACAGTCAAAATCGGTACAACGTTTGGTACAGTTGGCAGGATGATTTGTTTTTGTTGTTTTTGCTTTAAGAGAGCCGAACCCAAACCGGGTTATCTGCCTCAATGTAGATGACGAGAGGACAATTATTTAGCTGCGGAAACCCACGATCACTGCTTCACTTCACTTAACTTGACTCTGGTCTTCAATGGTGGCAGATTTAAGTTAGGTAAGTAGAGCGCATGACACGGGCCTGAATAAAACAAACAAACAAACCCACCATCTTTGACGTACCATCATTGTCACGCAGCTGGCAGAATTGTTATTTTTTGTTTGTTTTTTAGGGAGCACGAATCCAAACTGGGTTATCCGCCCCACGACGATGAGAGGAACAATTTAGCCGGCAGGATGAGGAAAGGCGAACAATGTCAATGTGTTACAATGTTACAAAATGGAACAATGGTGCTATAAGGCACAGCCACCTATTGTAGGTGGCTGTGAATAAGGAGACACACCAGATCGGAGCAGTGATGCTGGGGATGTTGATGCGATACTGTCGGCCAACGTGATAAAAGGTTAATTAGTCGTCAGGTACTAAAATAATGTCGATCCGGTTTTCAGTGTTAAACCGCAGGGTGCTAAGACTATAATTTTGTGGCTTTTTCAAAATTGGGCAGCCGACATGATTGGTTAATTTTTTTTAATAGATAACTGGAAGTATGCGAGAGGAAGTTTTAAAAGGCGAAGAAAATATACAGTGACGGGAAAGGCACACCCGGGAATTCGTACCGCGGCACCTCTGATTATCATAAAGAGCCGAGATATAAAACAACCAGAATATACCAGAATAGATTCCATAGCACTGACGAAGCTCAGTAGTTTTTCACACTACTCCGGCCAGTACTGACTTTAGGGACATTTCCAGGGTGTCATTTCAGTTAACCAGCAGCATCACCTTCTTCAGGCAATTAGGATTCTGCGCTTCTTACCCATGGTGACAATGGATGCCACAAAAATTATCTAAACTTTAATAGAAAGCCCATTTGTGTAAATTCCAAGATGAACTTCCAATGAATTTCGCGATGCTCAGATATTGTTAAATCAGTTACCCAACCTATCAATTAAAGGCACATAACTCCCTCCGGTATATTTTAACAGTTTCACTCGATACATTACCGGAAATAGTTTTATATAAACTGATTTACCTTTCAATTGCTGGTCTAAGGGTACGATGCAGATGTCAGTAATGGCACGTGAATGTTATTAGGCTTGTTTTAAACGGCTCGGTCCGAGCGGTATTTAACTCCCGCCACATCACTGGCAAGCCGCGGCCCTGGAGGAAGGATAATTAATCCTTCGCTCATGTTTGCGACTTGGTCGTACGATGTGTCACGTTGCAGCGGACCCGAAATGAGTTTGACTAGTGTCGTAGAGCAATGCGCGCTGCGGTCGTTTGAACTATATTTTAGCGTAGGTGACGCAGAGTAAAGCGGCCAGAACGGAGGGATTTATGTACCTTTAAACACTCTTCTTCAAAAGTTAGTGTAGTTTATTAAGGAGTGGTAATCCCCATTAGATTACCCTGCCATTAGATCCTTTAATTAATTCCTTAACCTATTACAAAGAGTAATAGCTATGGTATGCAACATCTGAAAATTGCGCAGCAATACAATCACGTGGATAGATCAAGAAGGACCAAGACAGAATTAGAATCCCTAAATGTTGACAAAATACATGTTGAAAAATAGCGGACAAAATAGCGGACATTGCAGAAATAATGCTCTACATCTTCCCTTTCCCATCCATAAATACAACAAGCTGAGGGAGACAGACCTAGGTCGTACTAATGTGCATTAAATGTGGATTAATCAAACAGATCACCATTAATCAAACAGATCACCATTAATCAAACAGATCAGTGCATGCAAAATCTACCAAAAGTGTCCGATATCCAGAATGTAAAATTGTCTGATCAGAACATAAAATTGTCTGATGAAAAGCGTGTTTTTAGGTGCAAGTGTACTCAAATTACGTGATTTTTTTTGGATTTTGTCTGATGACAGTGATACAGTAGATTGTGCATGTACCCGGGTGATCCAACGTGATTACACCTCTTCCATGAAAAATGACATCACACTTCACCTTCAGCATCTGCAATTGTATCTGAGTGAATGCTTATCGTCATGATTGCGTCAAGGGTGTTACTAGACAGTTATACGTAATAACACCTGCCAACAGACATAAGGTTATTTCTTAAAGCGGAATGATTTGCCAAATGACAAACCTTCTTGTAAATATCTCGTATTATTTGCTTTTTGGATTCTTTAGGCCAAATTCCCTTGTTTATGATTTCTGTAATCAATTTTTGTATGAATTTAGCTGTATTATTCTCAGTTTGAACAAAATGTTCAATTAAGAAACCATCATGTCCACTGGATTCACTTTGGTTTATAATCTTTAGGATCTCATTAATTTCATATTCAGTAGGTTTTAAAATCGTCATGGAGTTCCACATATTTTTCACTTTTCCAGTTCTTTGAATTTTTTCATTGTGTTTTTTTCAATGACAACTTTTTTCCCTGATGTTTTGTCACGATCAATTGGGTTGGTTGTTCCTAAAATAATGTAATAGTGATCCATCAATTTTCGTTTTATCACAATTTCAGTATTTACTCGATTTTTTTTTGAATTAGTGTAAATAATATCAGTACTCGATTTATTCAGATGATTCAGTTTATATTGCTAGTGTGAATTTTTTGGGTAAGACTCAAAATCTCGAATAAGTTTTCAAACCTTTCAATTTCGTTTTTTTTCAGATTTATCTCTAGTTTCCTTAACGAAATTAAAGTTAAAATCACTAATTAAGATCTTATTTACATTGCAATTATTAAATATTTTTTAAAGCCCGAAACAAACTTATGCGCACTCGATAATGGCATTCTGCAGATTACAATAAAGTTATAAGTCATTTTATCGTAAACAAATCAGATATCTAATTCATTGTTATCTAATCCAATGATAATAATAATGGTAATAATAGAGTGTTTGTTGCAGTTCCCGGCAGATCTGGAAAGAACCCTGGATGGTCGCTTATATCCAGTGAACCGAGCAACAAAATTAAAAAAAAAAGTTGCTCTCTCAATCAGTTTATTCTTTTCTTTTTATTCTTTATTTTATAATTTATGTTATGTATTTTAGAATTAAATTTATTTTAGAATTAATTTGTTTAATTTATTTTAGAGTTTTAGAATTATTTTAAAATATTAAATTTTTGATTTATTTATATTTTATTTTAGGCTTTTCATTCATTTCTACTTTTCTCCAAAAAAGGAGCCAGGTTTCTAGTGAAAGGATAATCAAAACAGTGGGGAAAGATTACTTTCATAAGATGTGCTGTACAAGTGCTTCACCATGACAACCAAGCAGACACCTAAATCATCCCCTACCTGTTCTGTTATTGAAATTGTTGATACAAACCAAGAGAAATCTAAATTTTCTTATCATTAATAAACAGTTATCCTCTTACTATTTACCACAATGCATTATTCAAACACTGCAGGTTTAACCAGAAATCATCTACAGATATATTTTGCTTAGGAAAAAATTGTCGGTTGCTGACATAGAAAGGCAAAGCACAAATTTAGGGATTCGAACACAGAAAAGCAGTCAGAAGCAGGGAGGGAGGAAGCAGGGAAAAATCAGGAGGCAAAGGGGGGGGGGCAGTTAGGAGGCAGGAGAGGAGAGGCAGGGGACAGTTACGAGGCAGAGTAGCAGTCAGGAGGCCGGGCGAGGGAAACCGGGGAGGCAGGGATAGAGGGGAATTGCAATTGCTTCACGTTTGCTTCAGCTAGCCCAGCATATGTTGCGCCAGGACCAACTAGTAAAGATAAATAATCTCCACCACAAGTTCTTTCTTTTTCTTGTTCTTTTTTATCAAAACTTACTTTTTTGTGATTTCAGTTCCGGTTGAGGCAACGTCAAATCAGAATTATCATTTTCAAGATTTCGAGCTGAATCATCATTTAGTTGATTATCGTTGTTTTTTTCCTCTGCTGATTCGCTGTGATCGTCGCTTCCTGGAGAGAGAAAATTATACTTCAGATTGTAATATAATATTTATTGATATTTTATTGGTAATTTAATTTAAATTTTTTTTAATATTAAAACAGAAATGTTTCAGGTTTGAAGTTTCTTTTTAATTTAAATAATTTGTTTGGAGCTTTACGTTATCTGAAGCAAACTGTTGCTCATATAGTGAACCCCAACTTTTAAACGTACAAGAAATTAAAAAAGGCAAAAGAAAATATACAGTAACGGGAAAGGGGAACTCGGAGATTCATACTGGGATCGCGCCGATTTTTGTAAAGAGCTGAGATAACATTCAGAATACACGAGAAGTTAGCAGTTTTTCACAATATTCAGACCAGTACTGACTTTTGGGACTTTTCCAGGATCTCATTTCCATTAACCAGCCACATCAGCTTCTTCAGGCAACTAAGCTTCTGCGCTGCTTAGGCATGGTAACTATGGATGCAACGAAAACTATCTAAACCATAACAGTTAGCCCAATTGTCTAAACCCCAAGATAAACTTCGAATGAATTCCATGATGCTCAGAATTTAAATCAGTTGCACAACTTATCAAATAAACACTCTTATCCAAAAGTTAGTTTGGTTTATTAAGGAGCGGTATTAAGGAGCAGTAATTGCTATTGGAATCGTCTGTGCCCCATTAATTAATTACTTAACCTATTACAAAACGTGATATCTATGGGGTGCAACACCTAAATACATGTGGAAAGAACCCCCAAGAAGAGACAAGAGAGAATTTTGAATCCCTAATTGTGGACAAAATATGTTTTCTTTGTGGACAAAAAGGGGACATTGCAGTATGTAGTAGTATAGGCTGTGCATAACTGCTCCCAATTGGTGAATACCTTCAAGGACAGTTACTTGAGGGCTACCTGGTTCGCGTGACATTTGACAATCCGATTGCTACGTCATTCCCCACCACATCTCCATGACCAGGGATGGCGGGGAATGAGACAGCAATCGGATGGTCAAATGTCACACCAACCAGGTAGCCCACTAGTTGTAGCCACCAGGTAGCCCTGTAGGTATTCACGACTTGGGAGCAGTGCAAGAACATGGTTTAAATCCAGCTTTTCAAATCTTCCCTACAGGAAACAAAGACCAGACTGAGAATCGAACAGTAGTAATGCCAGCTGTCGGACTCCCAATGCCAGACCGTGAACCTTAACGCTGTTAAACTTGCCACTGATCCTGGAAGAATGTTTATAGTAAAGAGATGTTTATATAAAGAGATTTCCACAGAAGATCAAGAGCAATGGCAATGGAAACTCAGCCATAATGACATTGGCTCATTTGGCAGCCAGTACAAAAAGAGAAACACTCGTATGAATAAAAGAAAGACGTGTTACTAAAAATCTGTAGCTAATCATCCTATTGGGCCACAGCTCGACAACAACTTCACCACACGAACCAAAGCCTTTAAGAATAGAGGCTCAGTCCAACGTAACTGAACAATGTCACTAACTAAGTCCCTTCTGCCCCGGATTAAAATACGGAGCAACAGACCTTTTGCCCGTTCTGCCTGTGGAACCATACCAGCCTCTGTATGGAGAGCTGCCAGGGCCGTAGCCAGACCACCGTCACACACAGCACGTGCGGTGGGTAAATTCTAGCGAGATAGACTTTGTTGTAACGTTCAAGTTATTTATTATTTACATCTTGGTGCTTCTAATGAGAAGTGGTATTTGATGTCTTACGAATTAATTGTTGTGACTGTTTTGTTCAAGTAACGATTGTTTGAAGTACGTGTTGTTCTGTGTGAAGAATGGGGCAAAAATCCATTAGGGTTAGCGCTGCCAAATTAATCTAATTTAATCTGATCTGTAACCTATCTAGTTTACGATCGTCTTTGGTTCTGCCTTTACATTGACTCAACACACAAGACAAGTATTTTCCTTTCTTATTAGCCACAGTGGTGGCAGCATTTTCGGAGAGTTAAGTAGCAATTTTGTTAGCGGTGTTGCAGCATCCCTAAGGCCAATCCCCTTACAACGTTTAAAATATCCAGTAAAAACACGAGATCTTCTACGGCTTTTTCTGGGAACTGACAGTAAAGGGGGAATGGGTGGCAATTGCGAAATCGATTAATTCTAGTTGATTTATTTTTAGATTCTTTTCAACCAGAAAATAAAGTGGTTTTTATTTTCAAAAATCCCCCCTGTCCATTTTTTTTTCATGTACGAGTCCCATCTTTATTGTCCCAAGTTCAGGATATGCTGTGGGTAAGGTTAACTCCTGGCTACGGGCCTGCGAGCTACTGCTTGGTTTGCGTCGATTAATTGGATGCACGGAAACCGTTGACATCTAGGTTTTAAAAGATTCTCAATCACTGCTTTATTTTAAACAAAAAGGATGCACGGATTGAGCGAAAAAAGATTTGTGCATATAGCAAAGTTTTACAAGGTAAATCGTGTTCTTTTTACTTAATAAACAGTGGGGAAACAACTGGAAATAGTAGACTGCATCTTGATAGCCGTGCTGCTCTGTGCAGCGACTTAACAAAATGAAGAATGAATTGAGGAAAGTAAACGAAACGGCTGGTAAAACCACACAATTAAACGTACCTGACTTTGCTAAAACGAGAATTACGCCCACAAACAAAAGGCGTTTCAACATTCTAAGAGCCAAAATGGAACTAAACTCGTTTTGATTCGGCTTGGTTTATCAGCAAAAGGAGATGATTGGTCGGCATATTTTTTGTTTATCTGTACCAAGCGAAATGTAGGCTGCTGTATTCCAAACACCTACAGTGACGGTAGATGAAGTAATTTCTCTCTAGCTGCTTAATACAATAGGTCGTAAACCATGTATACATAGCCTAAATGAAGTGTTAAGCTAATAAATGTTTTCATTCTCCACATCGTGCACGTTTTGCGTTGGTTTTTTTTTTTGGTAAAGTCGTTACCGAATTAATTCTTCAGTAATTAAACTCGCTGACGCTCGCTCATTCGGCGTCGTCTCCCTTCGCTCGAAGACATTACTTGTTGCAACTCTTACGCCGCTGACAGATAATTCGATACCAAAAAAAACGATCAGTCAAATGATCAAGCAAATAGTCAGTGTAGCATGCGTTCTTCCATGCAAGCACGGACTGGTCCACCGGGAAATCGGGAATTTCCCGGTGGGTCCCTTCGATCAGGCTCTCCCTCCCCCACCCCCTCCCCAATTTCTTACGCTCCCACAAAAAAAGAGATTGATTTTTTTTTAAACGTAAATGCTACATACCTTATACTGATGACTTGTGAAAGGGAAAGCTTGGTGAAATCGGACAATGATCTTATCATAAATGCATTTGCAGAGTCTGGACATTAACTCATAAAGCAACTCCTTATTCAGGTAGGCTGTGTAAAATTTACGAAAAATATCTTCAACCTGAAAATAATTTTCTGTTTTGGCGTGTGCAACAATTATTATTTTTTGGCTTATGGATTACATCACAATTTTATCCTCTAACACTGGACAACAATTTCGTGTAGGATTGGGGGATGGGGGGGGGGAGTAGTACGGCCCCAAGGTATTGGCCCTTCTCTGAGTTGATTCCTGGTAGAAATTCAGTTCTCAGTCCATGCCTGCGTTCTTCGTAAGGTTTCAGTTCACCAACAAACGATAACATTCTGTATTCGCCACGTTTCACCAGCAAATGACGATGTTAAAGGCCGGTTGCCACCAAATTAGCATTGAAGCATCTAGAGGCCTATCGAGTTCTCTCTCGCAGGAAGCAAAGGAACGCACAAAGCAAAACTTTTAAACGCTACAAACAAGCCACGTGACTCCTTAATTATTCAATAAAAATTTGATACGCCCTCGTGTATCTGGAAACAAGCTATAAAGCTTAACGATATTAGTGTCACTGGATGGCACCTGGGGAATTTCTTTATATTTTTCAGTGGCGCCATCTAGTGACACTAATATCGTTAAGGTTTATAACTTGTTTCCATGTGCACGAGGGCGTCACCAAATTTTTACTCAAAAATTAAGGAGTCACGTGGCTTGTTTGTAGCGGTTAAACGTTCGCTTTGTGCATTCCTTTGCTTCCTGCGAGAGAGAACTCGATAGGCCTAGATGAGCATTGCTAATTTGGTGGCAACCAGACTTTAATTATCACCCATGGCTCTGGATGGGGGGGGGGACAGTACGGGAACTTAACAGCCAAAAACAAACTGTTTCCAGCAAAATTTCGGAGGGGAAACGTAGGCCCTTTTACGGCTTGCCCACCCGAGCTTTTTGCCTTAAATCCGGCACACTGTTAGACCTAACACAAAGAATCACAATCACACGTCGCTTATAGACCACACTTTACCAGGGCCTATTTTAAGAACTTTCCCCACTTTAATCAAACGCCATGGGCACCACCGATGCATGTAGCCCAGAGATGGAAAAAAATAACCGTATAGTAAAGCACACACCTTGCCAGACACTCAACGAATTAGTAAGACTAACGCATGGATTTGTTAACATAGTTAACCAATCATTTCGTACTTTTTGAATTTAAGTTAGGCCTTCACACGCACTAACTCGTACTCAAAGCTGATCGTGTTTTACCACACATGAGTCGAGAACCAGGTAATGCCTTAACGTAAACTCTACTGGTGAATTCTTGCTGTTTTAAATTTTACAAATTAGGACCTAGAAATTATCGAGACCCTTTTCTGCTGCCAATATAGTGCATTTTCTTTACGTTGTTTAGTATTTATCATTTAAACTTGTTCGTACCTTTGCGTAATGTAATCTAGACACACTCTAGTATGTCGCTGCCAAGTGGAAAAAAGGCCACTAGCAGACTTGTGTCTTTTTAACTGTAACAACATTATACCTGATTTCAGCCTACTGGTTTAAATTCCCCATGTGGTGGAAATATTTGCATACCGTTGAAAGCAGGTGTCTTGAGCCCAGTAACGAAGAAAACTTCAACATTAATGTGTGGGAACGTGTCCTTTATGGAGAAAAAGTTCCCTCAATAGGCCGTGTCAGTCTGGCTCAGCGGTAGAACCTCGGCCTTTTATTTCAAAGGTCCTGGGTTCGATTCCCCGCTTAGGTAGTCTGACATATAAGTCCAAAAGGCAACATAAATAGGTTTGCATCTGTATTTAGTTATTTCTTGTGAGCCTTTGGCTCTCCCGTCCTTAATCTTCCCTCAATAACGCTGATTTATCCTATTAGCCAAGTTAATCGCATCGCTAGCAGCAATGTTCTAGTTTTCATTTAATTTTCGAACTATTAGTCGGTGCGACTAACTTGGCTAATAGCATTAACCTTGGCAGCCTTTCCCTGGGTGAATGATATTACTACTTTCAAAGGCTGACCCTTTTTGGAACCTTGGCGGCTTCTCTTACACCAGTTTTGGTTTTGGCTCGATTTATATTACTGGCTAGCTGCTACTAATACTAGCTAGCTAGGACAGGACCCCCATGTTAATTCTCATAGGGTGTAAAGTCACAGCTAACAAAGAAACAGCTCGTTAGAGAAAATTCACATATTTAAATTTGACCCTCCCGCTCAAGACCTCCCCCCCCCCCCCCACCTCCCGCAATCATGGAGCAAATCATCAAGATCTGTTGAATGGAAGTAATCCCGGTGACCTCCTCAATTCTGAAGATAATATACCCACCTGCCGTAATTTACAAGAAACTTTATCAAACCCAATACTGGACCACCAGAGAAATGTCGTGTACTGCATCAAATGCAAACAGTGCCCATTCATTTATGTAGAACAGTGCAAAAGACCGATGGGGGCCCGAAAATTGGATCATGGGGGGGGGGGGCAATTGCCAAAGACAACAACTCGTATGCAGTAACTGAACATAATTTAGAAACCCACCATGTTGTGGACGTGGAAGGCACCACTATCATTTACAGGGAACCAATTGAAAAGATTAGACTCAATTTGGAAGCCTACACCATATCAGCAAACAAATCTAGAGCAATGAACATTGTAAAAAGTTTCACCCAAATGGAGAAATGGCTGAAAATATTCCAATCCTTGCCAGGAAATATTTTGTAAAAATCAGTGGTCTGAGTGACATCATTTCCAAGATGGAGGACCGTTAAGCAAGAAGCCACGTTAGAACTGTGTTGTTTTTAAGTGTTTTTCTGTTCAAATTTGTAAGTATAGGTTAGATCTGATTGCACGAGGTTTTGTATTGTAACATTATTCATCAGTGTTGTTGGTTTGTTTGATTTTAGGTGATCAAGACATAAATAAAATTGCCGAAAATTATTGGGACTGTTTTAGACGCACTTGTGGCAAATCATTTAGCCCGTCAGGGGGTACTGTGTCTGCATATTGTTGTTAGCTTTCGTTACATTTTGAGAACAGCAGTGACCGTTTTCGAAATGATTAGTATTTTTTTTTACTACTTCAGTATCTCCTAGCAAACGCACGGATTTATTTAATGTTCAGTTTGGCATTGTTGCATAATAACAATGTTTAAAACAATGTAAAACAATCAATTTGGTCGTTTAGAGTACCCTAACCCCTGAACCACTTAATGAATTAGAAGAGGCCTTATGAAAAGGAGACATCTCCAGAGCAATACCTGTAAAATGAACTAAGAACCAGCTTTATTCACCGCATGGAAGAATTTATTTTCGTGATACTAGTAGCAAGTAGCATTCAAAGTTAGGCAACTATCAACGTTTTTCACATCGTTTTTTCGACAAGAAAACGTAAGTTGTGTCACTAACAGTGACTTTTGTGTTGTCAGACGACCAAAGTCTCCCGATTAACCAAGTTTCAGCTTTTTTGTATCATGGTTATTTATCCTCAGATGTCTGAAAACAGCCAAACTACCTTAGCTGTAAAGACACAAAGTGTCTAGTGGGCGCCATGCTCATATGTATTTTATCTGGATAGGTGTTTTCGTTTTCATCTTGGCGGGCGCAACACTAGCGCATGTCTTGGACTTTGGGGAAGCTTCGGTGGGGAATGGGCAAGAAGGATGCTGGGAGCTAAATTCTCCCTTCTTTGCATGGGCTGTCATGTAGTCAAAACATACTTTACCTTCAATATTTACCGTCGTAACACAGACCAACTATAATCGGTATTGGACACGGAATCCTGCTGAATAAAAGAACATAAAAATGACTCGAATTGTGTCGCAAAAACACAGACAATGCTTCTCGCGAAAATCTCGCAGTGTTTGTGCTTTCCCACTAAACATTACGTGCGTAGACCTGACGTAAACTTATTTTGTGTCGTTCCTGGATAGCACTAGTGCAGAAGCGTTCGTAACGGTAATTTTATCATTCGGTACGCTCGTGACTTATTCCGCAGTACAAGAATCCATTGTCTGAATAAGTTACTAGGTAACATTTGTTTTCATGCCTTATAGAAATACAGACAATACGGGTTATTAACCTTAATAAAAGGGTTAATATGAAAAGGTTTATTATCCTTAATGGCATAGAGGATGAATCCGTAAACCCAAGTTATGCTTACATCGAAAAAATAAAACTCAAGCAAAAATTTGCGACGGAGAGGAAAAAAGCTACACAAAAAGGGTTTGTTTCGTTTGTCCGCTTTTACAAAGAAACAGCAAAGAAACTGCAGTTAGCCTGATATGATGTCCTTTTTTTACGATATTCTATTTTCTATGATACAGAGATTACTTTTCTCACAGCTGCCCATATTTATAATGATAAAGGGGCAATCTAGTTATATAAGTAGGTCTGGGGAAACCACTAACTTAATACGATTGGAAACTGAAGTCGTACGTTTGATTCCAGTCGTACAAGGTATGGGTTTTCTTTTAAAATTTTCTAGTTTTGTGTTTACTGTTGGAAATATTCTTGTGTAGAAAAACGAATCATACTTTAGAATAGAATAGAAGGTGTCGGCCATTAAGCTTAAAGCTTTGCATTCTCGCAGCTAGAATTTAATCGCAATGGCAAAAACGTCGTTGCCATGGTAACAACGCTATCTGGATTAGCTAAATCCTATGTCATTTGAGTAAATGCTTTAAGTCTTATAATCCGGGACAATAAGATAAAGATTTCCTCCTGACGAAATTTTCACAGTGGCTTCTGAACTCGCGTTATTCAGTGCTTTCATTGCGAGTCGGCGTTCCTAAAACCGCCGCCATGTTGGAATTTCAGATGATTTCTGGCTTCTGGCTGCGAGAATGCAAAGGCGAGTCGTTGAGTAAACGCGCCCTAAGTGTATAATTATCACCTATAAGCTGGATATGGGATGGAGTTAATATCTTAACCCCCCCCCCCCCAACGACACGCTAGAAAATGTAGTAGTATTACGCTGCCACAACACGTGATTCGCAGGCTCGGACTGGCCATAGTACCATACCACTGTGCCATGGCACAAACGCCATTTGGCGCTCACATATTTAGAGCTCCTCGGGTGCTTTTTAATTCCTTCTCCTCATCCCCAATGAAAATAAATATCATTGACCTACTTCAGATGCTTTCCTTTCGCGCACATAACCCCTCTCTCTTCCTCCGATTCAGTTGTGTTTTCAACCTCTTTATGTGGGGCCCCCCCCCCCCCCCTCATGCCTCCACCTAAGGAACAAATTTCTATTAAAACTATGCACATCGACCAAAAAAAAAGGATGCTTTAAACTATAGGTAATTTGAAAAACGCAGTCGAAAGCCAGAAATCGTGGTAGAATACTGAAAGCAATATGGGGTTGGTACCGAATCCGACTTGGGAAGCTTACAGCACTCCCCCAGACCCTCATAGCCGAGGTTAGAGGAGCCATCACTTAATCAGGCATACAAGAAAAGATCGAGAAAAACACTTCGTTCCTCTAAATGGCACAGGCTTATCATTTGTATTAGGCTTATCATTTGCATTAGGCTTATCATTTGCATTAGCAAATACTTGCTGAGAAATCTTCGGGTACGTAGAGCGTAAAAATAGGACGACAAAGAGAAGTAATTGAAGTGGTCAGAAAATCACAACTGGAATCTTGGCGCGTCCTAAATGCATTTGGCTGAACTAACCATTTTATCTCTAGCATGCTCTAGAGGCGGTTCCATGGATTAGAAACTTAAACTAGATATCGCATGAAAACCGCTTCCAAGCCTATCCAGGCTCCTGGCGGTAGTTGCGGCTGCTAACGCCTCTGCTAAAATGCTTTGCGTGGGAAGCAGAATGGAGGCAAAGCAATATGAGAGGTATTAGTAGCCGCAGCTACCGCTAGGGCCCTGTGTACGCTTGGAAGAGGTAAGATGTAATATCTAGTGTAAAATGTCACTTTTTTTTCTTTTCTATTTCTTCATTTCTAGATCAACAGATAAAGCCCGCAACACACCCACTTTCAATCCCAGTATTAACTCCATTTTCCTTTTTACAACTTTTCCCTGCCCACGCACACACACACAATACCACACACACACAAACCAGCAAACGCACACCAGCAAACCCACACACCAGAAATTTCGCACAGCTTACGTCTGCTAACTCACTACAGAAGACTTGCCTTCCTGCTTTCTTTTCTCTTTCTCCAAGTTTCCTAACTTGCACCAACACACGACGCCAGATCGATTCCACCGTCGGGTCTCTTCACCAAAGCAATTCGCCGCCAATCAATCTTTTCGGCCGGCGTTCACTTCTTCTTTCCCTCAGTAACTTGAAATTCCTCCTGGTTTTCACAGCTAGCTCAATTTCTTCTTCAGGATACTCTTTCTTGCCTCTGCGGTTTGTCTCGTGCCAACTGGTCATGCACACGTCCTGGCTGACGTTCTTCTCCTTCCCGCACTTGCTTCACGCTTGTCACTGTAAGGTCGCGTTTACGCAAAAGGCCTTCTCGCTCGCCGAATGCTATTTGCTAGTCAACCGTTATTTATTTATGATTAGTTTCCCATTGCTACTGAATGAATGCGGCAATAGATAACAAATTGTATGTATTATAAACAAAACGGATAAGAACGAAGTGCTACAGTAATTGTATACATTGCTACAAGATTGTTGTCATTTCACGCTATTTCCAACGTTTGTTATTCTCCCTCAAAGTAGGCTACAGATTCTAGCAATGATCAAACGTCTATAGAATAAATACTGCTTATCGCAGCAAGAATTCAAAATCCAGCATGGCGTCCATTTCGTAGCTATCGAATCGAAGACAAACCATCGAATGCCGGCATACAAAAAACAGTCCGTCGTCTTGTACTGAAGTAAAAATTGTGTTCTTGTTGGCATAAATCGACGCTCGCAAGCATCGTACGCCGTGTCACGAGGCATGAGGAGAAGATTTGCGTCTGCGTTGCGTTGCGTCTGCGTTTGCGTCGTTGCCATGGTTACTACGTATAGACAACTCGAAAGCCGCATACTCTGGTAAAGGCGAGAAGCAGCCATCAGATTTTAGTATTGATCAAGTAAAAGCTAGTGAGCGAGAAAACTGTCTTTGCATAAACGCGCCCTAACACTGCTTGGGTTATAGCTTCACTCTCACGCGGTTGTAATCGCTTGCATTGGTGTTAATCCATGCTTCAGACTGCTGAAATACTCGCACATGCATATAAGCATGCAAGTCCAGTATATCCCCTGTCATCATTTGTAATTGGCTGTATGACCTTTTAGCTGTTTTTGTTGAAAAGACTTTTTACTGCAAGCATGGCAAACA
Organism: Lithobius niger; assembly: GCA_023313725.1. Lineage (NCBI taxonomy): Eukaryota > Metazoa > Arthropoda > Chilopoda > Lithobiomorpha > Lithobiidae > Lithobius > Lithobius niger. The sequence goes on along the minus strand of JAHWFP010103167.1, from coordinate 199,305 downwards.
ACTTTACAGATCAAGCCAACACCCAATCATTACATTGAGATGTTGCGACAACTGTGTGAGTTGTATTCATCCGCTGTCTTCATAGAGTCTACCTGTTTGACACCAAAAGTTTATTTGCCAACGCACATTCAACGTTTTAACACGCCGTACAGTACTTTCTTGTGCCATCATTTTCCTACCCAAGCATGCAGCTCAGCGATGCACATGTTTGGTTAGCGGTTAACATGACGAACCGCCGGTCTGTGTTAATGCAGGCCGTTTAAAAATGCAATTTAATACAAAAATGGGGGGAAAAAATCGTATGTTTCACGTTTAATGATTCTGCTACTTTTGTGAAATGTTCAGCTACGTCATTAAACCTAGCATTTAACTTTAAAATGCGTAGGCAAACTTATTCACAATAATATATATATTTTTTTTGCTATGTCATTATTTGTTCCTTAGGATACGTTGTATTTGTTCAGTCCACGTGTAGGACGTTTGCGCCTTTCTAATAACCAATATACATGATATATTTATTTTTCCTTTCAGGGGATTTTCTTCAGTCCTACGTGATATTTGCCATTATCAAGTCGTGCACCGCCTTTTTAATAGGCGACCAATGCAGTTATTTTCATATTTTTCTTTCAGGGGAATTTTCAAATGCCCAATCGGCTATTTGTCATCATCACGTCATGCGCCCTTTTAATAGCCAACAAGGTGTTTTCATTTTTTCCTTTCAGGGGAATTATCTTCCGTTTTTGCCGTCATCCCGTCGTGAGCGTGCCTTTCTGAGAGCCAAAATGCAATGTTCGTTTCTTTTAGTCTTCTGTACAACCGTACCGGCTGAGAAGACTATTTGCAATGCCTTTGTCCGGCCGTCCGTCTCTTTTTTCAACTTCGCAACGGTACCAGATAGAGACGACTACGGTTTACAACGTTAGATTCAGTGTCAAAAGTTAGTTTAAAAACACGGCAAACTAAAACATCGTTACCTCCTTATAGCTGATAGACTTCTTCAACGTAACTAAATAAAATAATAATATTTGATTGTCGAATTGAAATCATAAGACTAACACGTGCAGCCGTAAAAACAAAAGGATTTCAGCTTCGTTTAAAAGTCTCGTCGCATTGTAGCATGAATGAATAGGTTACCGTCGAACCAAATTCTCCATTAGGCTTATATGCTACTTAACGAAATTACGACTGCAGTTCAAAAAATTAGACCTAAAAACTGAAAATTAGGCCTAAAATCACGTTACCATGGTAACGTCAAGTTGCTACGAGTCGTTGCTGGCTTCAACAACAGCACTATTTTATGACTGCGTCTTTACATTGTGTCTCTACCGTCACTTCCCTTCCACTGATCTACATACGTTGCGGATGACGTTGTAACACTCTAACTATGTGCCCGGTGCACCTCCATGCATGTTACAAAAATGAATAGGTAAATGCAAAAATTAAAACTGCAGGTAAAAATTAGGCCTAAAGGCTGACAATTACGCCTAAAAAATGTAAAATAGGCGTTAAAGATAACACATTTTTAACCGACAATTGTGATGGTTACTGCTTTTAGATTATATAATAGCGATCGCTGTTGCATTGCGGTTTAGGTATAGTCACTGCAGCCGCTTGTTTCATTTTTTCCTTTCAGGAGATTTCTTTAGTCCAACATGACATTTGCCATTATCAAGTTGCGCGCCTTTCTAATAGGTGACCAGTTATTTCTATTTTTTCTTTCAGAGGTTTTTTCATACGTATGTTCAACAGGCTATTCGACGTCATCACGTCGTGTGCTTTTCTAATAGCCAACATGATATTTGTTCACTTTTCCATTTTAGTCCGTTTTTGCTACCATCCCTCGCGCGCCTTTTCCAGTATAGCCAAGATGCGACGTTCGTTTCTTTTCATTTTTTCCTTTCAGGAGATTTTCTTCAGGCCAACATGACATTTTTCATCAAGTCGTGCACCTTTCTAATAGACGACCTGTTATTTTTTTCTTTCAGGGCGTTTTACTTCAGTCCAATAGGCCGTTTGGCATCATCTCGTCGTGCGAATTTTTAATAACCAACATGATATTTTCATTTTTCCGTTTCCGGGAGTTTTTCTTTGTTTTACTGTCATCCTGTCGCTCAAAATTCTAGTGGCCAAAATGTAACGTTCGTTGCTTTTCATTGTTCCTTTCAGGGGATCTTGCATCACTCCATTATGACGGCTACCATTATCAAGACGTTGCCTTTCCAGCCCGCAACATGAGCTTTATATTTTTCTTTCAGAGAATTTTTCTTCAGTTCCATAGAGCAGTGACCAGTATGGGTTTTGGAGGGCATAACTACAAGGTGCACTACATAAAAATGGAGGGAAAAACAACGGAAGAGCGGATTTCTTAGGCTTAAAATAACGTTGTTTTCTCCAACAACAAAAATCGCGCGTTTTAGATCTAAGAAATCACTCTTCACAGCATCGGTTTCAGTATGACGCCCTTCTGTTTCTCTCTGCAGTCCCCCTTGCAGCTAACCCATTAAGGCTCCAGCATAGAGTTATATACAATAATACTACGTCGTGTCACTGCTCTATAGGATGTTTGCCATCATCACGTTGTGCTACTTTCTGTCAGTCAACTTGATATTTTCAGTTTTCCTTTCAGGGCGTTTGTCTTAGTCCACTGTGGCGTTTCCCATCATCACCCAATGAGCCCTTCTAATGGCAAACGTGACGACTTTTTCATTTTTGTTACAAGGGAGTTTTAGAATCCATTATGACTTTTGCAATCAACACGTAGCGCACCTTTCGAAAACTAAAAAAAAAAAAAAAAAATGGCGACATTTTCATTTTTCGTTTCAGGGGATTTTTCTTCCGTCCAATATGATGTTCGCCACCATCATGCTGTGCTCCTTTCTAATAGCTAACATGATGATGCCAATGACAGTAAGGGCTTTCTTCTTCTTCAAACCTAACTTCCTCCAATCTTTCACCTATAATGTTGAAGCCTTTCCCGATCCGTATTCAGGTATGTAACTATTTCAGGCACTTGAAACTTAACGTTTTTTCAGTAAATATATGAGTTTTCAAGGCCTTTTTAAAAGGCCTGAACTCATCAAAGAGTTTAGTGAATTCAGGAGCACATAAAAGTTCCAGGAACGAGACGAGAATTAGGCCCGAGATTCGAACCGGTGTGGCTGCTCGCATTGCTCGGGGGCCATACGGACCCACTCGGTGAACGTTTGTGCTACTGTACAAAAATGAATACACCTTATAATGAATCTGTTGTAGTAGTGTTTTTTCTTGCCAATGTAGCTCAGTCGACATTAGTGTTGATCGCGGAGAGCTAGGTCAAATGTAGGCAACGGTGGAATTGTTATTTTTTGGCCTTGATTTAAATAATAGTAATACTAAATAATAATTTACATTTATTCCAGTGAAGAATGTCATGGAAGAGGCAAATGCTGGGCCAGAAAAGCAAGCCTCTTACACAAAGCCAACAAAAAAAAATGGATTGAAAAAATTCTGGTCATTGACACACAGAGGAGGGGTAAATGAAAATAAAAAAATAATATGTTAAAATACAATGCAAAACCTATCAAGATTAACACCCCCCAAGTCGGAGTTTAAAAGTGGCTACACTGTTAAAGGGCAATTACATCCATTTTGACATGCATGTTTGACTTTTGGATCACTTACACAATAACTAAACACAAGAATTGCGGTAAGAATACGTCACGTACGTCGGATATAACAATTTAATTACCGCATCACCAAAACACGACACGGAGATCGCCATTGTTTTGCTGGAACGCTCAGAAATTAATGCCGACAGATGTCAATTTTCGATTTCGACTCGCAGCCAATTCAGATAGCTGTATTGACTGTGAGGAGCTCAAGCGTCTGCGGCCTTAGCTGGCCACTAAGGCCGTCAGACGCTTAAGTTCCTCACAGTCAATATAGCTATCTCAATCGGCTGCGAGTCGAAGTCGAAGAGATCCGGCTGTCGGCATTAATTTCTGCGCGTTCCAGCAAAACAATGGCGACCTCCGTGTCGTGTTTTGGTGATGCAGTAATTAAATTGTGATATCCGACGTACGTAACGTATTCTTACCGCAATTCTTGTGTTTAGTTATTGTGTAAGTGATCTAAAAGTCAAACATGCATGTCAAAATGGATGTAATTGCTCTTTAACGTCCACAACACCATTTGGAAATGTGTTGCCAACTTAGGGCAAGAACGAGTAGTGCTTGAGGTTTGGACTTTGCATGTCGTCTATACCACGAGCCACGGCTGTTTGCCGTGACGTCATCATGAGTTAGCCACTGATGAACGAGAATAGCAGATCTTTGGCCGTCTGAGTGGACTAACCCAGTCACGTGTTACGTGCGTCACGGCAAACAGCCGTGGGCCGTGGTATAGGCCAGATCGTTTCTACCTTTTTTGGCTTAAGGTACCCTTATTATTTTTTGCAGATCCAATGTCACCCTTGTTCCAAAGTTGAACAGCTTTTTTCGAGCAAAAAGATACTGCTTCCCCTATGCACAGGCCACTGCGTATTCCCAACAACACACATTTTATTACTACAGACTAGCAACCTATCCCTAGCCAATCTTACCCTAACTAGCCCTTTGCCAGAGATCGAGCTACGTGGCTATCAGCCCCAGCAAATGACCATTGTGTTGCTGCATACGAGTAGGACGATGAGATGCGCTTTTGCGGGATTTTTTGTGACAGTTCACTCTACTTCGCGGCACCCTTTAACCAGCTTTGCGGCACACAAGGGTTCCCCGGAACACCGGTTGAAAGGCACTGCTTTAGGCGAATCGAGCTGCCAGTTACGGCCCCTTGTTTTGCGATTTACAGTCGTCCCCAAGACCGGACCAGCCCACCGCAATAACTTAAAATACATTATGAGATCCCATTCGACCCTGCGTAACTCCAGACTATCAAGTGACAAGGCCTGCATGCGATCCGAATACTATTGAGAAAAATCACGTGATTCGTCAATCGCTAGTCAGAGATGGAAGTAACCCATGGGTTGGTGGGGCAGTAGGTCACATGTTTATCATGGGTCAAGTGAATCATGGCTCAAGACCATTCACCCACCGACACATAATAATAATAAACGTATCTATGAATTGATAATGCCTTTATTTACTGGCATATTGTTGGCCTCCCTTCTTCCCTCTCCTCTCCCCCTGGGGAATTGGACTTTCCCGATATTTCCGTTCGTTCTTATATTGACCTCCTTCTAACCAGCCAACCTGCATGGGGAAAGAGGGAAATGTGTTAGTATTGGGGCCGATGAATGATAACCATCAATCTACGAAAGTGATGCATCATTTCTTTATCCCTTCTGTCAGTCATTAGAAGTTTTCGTATGGTCAGTTGCTCACCCACTCCTGCTCTACATTTGATACAGCGTGTTGTGTTTATTTAGTAAATTCTTCTTTAAAAAATTGGACTGTTTGAAATAATATTGCATGCGTTTGCATACAGCTGTATTATTTTTTCATAGGTGGGATGGGTCACAGACGGTGAGTCACGGTTTGATCTTTATCGGTTGGGTCAAGTGGGTCAAGGGTCAGGGCTTGAGTGGGTCAGGTGGGTCATGGGTCGGAAAAAGTGACCCACTTCTATTCCTGCATGGCTAATGTATACTGAATCAGAGTTGGTTACTCCACGTACATATGGAATTTTATATACTCCTGGTAAAGTTAAACGAAAAATAAAGCTGAATAACGAAAAATCTACAGAAATGACGAAATGACAGAATGACAGAAATGACAGGAAATGGCAGAAACGTCGAAAAACCTTAGCAATGAAGTGAACTACGGCACCTTTGCACCACGCTTCACAGGAATGGCGTTAAGATTCGAACTTTGTAAACCGGTGGGTCACCTAATTGCACATACATCAACAGGCACGCGTGCACTCATTAACCCTTTCCAACCGAAATTAACTTCTAGGCATTTTTTTTTTAAGTCGTGAGATTCGAACTTGCAATCTTTTTGGTTTAGAGATGAGGATGCTGACCACTGGACGGTGGCTGCTCGTATTGCTCGGGGTCCACGGGGACCCCTCACAAAGCTTGTGATGTGCCTAAGGACTTCCTTCAACCCCCCCCCCTCACCCCCTACACCTTGTTGCCGCTCAATTTTGTGTACTACCTAAGTGAAATAGCTAAATGCTACACTAGTCTGAGAAAGAAAGAAAAGACAACTGCCCCGACTGGGACTCGAACCCAGGACATCCCGTTTACTAGCCGGGCGCTCTAACCACTGCGCTACCGGGGCGGGTACTGGCTACAGGATCACAATCTTTAGGTCACCACTGAGAAAGATTGAACAGCTACTTAGCTCGGCTGGAGCCTGTAGACAGTACCCGCCCCGGTAGCGCAGTGGTTAGAGCGCCCGGCTAGTAAACGGGATGTCCTGGGTTCGAGTCCCAGTCGGGGCAGTTGTCTTTTCTTTCTTTCTCAGACTAGTGTATTGTGTATCCTCACAAGGCCAGTCTTTCATGCAGACTGCTTGCTTCATTTACCCCCTACCTTGTGATTTCTTTCTTTATTAGCTAAATGCTGTCTGAGAGGCTCTCCATCTAGCAGCATTTTATCTCAATTACAACAAAAACTTAAAGTTTTTTTAATTAGTCAACTTACTAACTACGGTTGTATTCAAGAAAATAAAGTGAAATTATTGAGAGGAAGTAAATTCAGTTCTTCTAGCTCAATTAGTTTCTTTTTGCTCTTAGTTTCTTAGACTCTTTGTTCCTTCTCAAAAAACAAAGTCCTTTAGGATAGAGCAGTCCTCATTAGGCCAAAATTCAGCTGAATAACAAACAGTGGATTTCTTGACGCAATGGAAATTAACTGGTGCATGCCGCAACAGCTTAGTCGAAGGCGACGTGAAGTTTGTTTTCTGATGTCTTAGAAAATTAGTGTAAAGACTGAATCACTTCTTTGTTGAAATTTAATGGTAAATTGTTATAATGGCCAGAGTTATGATTAAAAAATATATGATCCAGATTGATGACTCAAATACTTCTGAACGAAGAATCGTGAAACTTCCTACTGTGTTGACTTTAACAGTAGGGGTTACATAAAACGAATGACCTTGCCAAAGATCAAGATCGTTTCACTGCTAACTTCCCCAATATGCATGACACACCGTGGGAATAAATTAGACAGTTGTAGGGGAAAGATTCATTACTAAAGCTAAAACTAGAAATATGGGAACTCCGTCAAAAATGGCTGTTTATGGCTCCCCCAATACGGTCCGACGCACCATTGATGCCATTGAGGTGTTGCAATAGCCATTTTAAGTACGATATATTTTCTAGGGCTGTGGTTGGATTTTTGTTTATATTTGTTACACTGGTGATGGAGTTTCATCCCTTAAAAGTTATTTCCTACAAGTTTCTAACAATTCAGCTGAAAAAAGACCTCCAGAAATATTGTCGAAAACCACAATTATTTCATCAAATAAATTGTACCAAATCTGTACAGTGTTGGCACGTATGAGAACAAATATTGGAAAAAAGTTAAGTTCACTTGGCTAAAAAAAAAAAAAGAGGAACTCATAATTTAAAGCTTGCTGAATTACACTAGCTAATACACATACACACTTCGGTATGGATGGCAGGATTGAAGGGAGAGTTTACCCACTGGCTCCTTCTGGACCTAATTGTCACCCTATATCAAAATCGTCTTCTTGTTACTAGTCTCAACGATCCTATGATGGTCACTCAAACCGTTTATATACTGACTAGGCGTAAAAATGATGCACACACACATACGTGCATACGCACATCCATACAATTGTAAACACTTACACATAGACACTTATCCTTACATGCAAGCCTTGCTGCGAACAAAGGCAGTGCAAGGTACTATTGAAAATTCGAATTAACATGCACTTGAACGAAGTGAGAGATGTCTGATTTAAGAAGGGTTACTTCACGATTATGGTAGTGCTTTATGGTAGTACTTCTCATCTTACAAAAACTTGTGTGGTGATCACCAATTGGCTCTGTTTGTAAACCCTGTCTTCAGAGAACTGGTGGGCCCCCTCCCTAGGTTCAGTTGTAGGAGATTTTCTTAAGGTTGGCTCGGTTGATACTAGTCTACTCCTCTGGCTGACCTTTGTGCGTCTGCTTCTGAAAGCCTATTTCTGAAGCCCAAGCCGCAAAAGTCTATTGGCGAGGCCTTCGGTGATTTTACAGGAACTTTTGAACTAATGCTCGTTTTCTTGTCCATATTTTGTCACTTGCTTCATGCTTGAACTAGCAGTATGGTTGAACTTGGTAGATACACACTTTTATCGCATCAGCACCATTCAGTACAGGAATTGCTTGGTTCCAGGGTGTTCTCCCTGTAGTACACTACACTACATTTGGAGCACGCTCTTCTAACAACATGGTGAATGTTCAGCTTGCTATTACGGCAGTACCGTGCAACTGCCACGAACCATTTGGGAAACTTTTCACGCACACTAGCACCTATAATCAGGACTTGGAAACCCGCTCCCACATTCTTCCATGGGTAGAAAGACCAAAACTGATGTACATAATGTTCATACAGCTTCCAATGGTTGTTTTTGTACCCAACGATATGCCTTTGCTTTTGTGAAAGATTTTCCAGATTAAGATTGAAATTACTTATTACATTTACAGCTAAGTGCTTCTGTGGCTTGCAGTCACTTGTTCATGCCAGTGCTGTAATGTTTTCCCTGGGATTTTTACCATGCGGTCGAACTTTTCACATCCATGTTCAGGCACCACATGTCACCTTGTTTTTGACCGTGCAGTCGAACTTTTCACGTCCCTGGTAGGTGCCACATGTAATATTCACCTCGCTTCTTGCCATGTGGCTGAAGTTTTCACATCCCTGTTAAGGTGCAACATGTAATAATCACCCCGGAATTCTTGCAAGACAGTCGAACTTTTCACATCCCTGTTAGGTGCCACGTGTAATGTTCACCTCGTTTCTTGCCATGCGGTTGAAGTTTTCATCTCCCTGGTCAGGTGCAACATTTAATGTTTACCCTAGGATTCTTACCAAGCAGTGGAACTTTACATGTCCCTATTCAGGTACCACATGTAATGCTCATCCTGGGATTTTTGCCATACCGTCAAAATTTTCACGTCCTTGTACACGCGCCTTTCTAATATTCTTCCTGGGATTCTAGTTTAAGCCTCTCCCATCAACAGAACACGACTTGATGTGCTTTTTGTATATCATGTATTCTTCACAAGTTAAGTGATATTTATACCACGGCTGTGACGTCACGCTAACTCAACGCCATGCTAAATTTCCGTTGGTTAAATACCGTTAACCAACACCGGAAATGTGCGTCATCGTAAAAAGTGTGGGTTATCAAGTTACCTCACACTTTTGCCGATAACCAACACTTTTGCCAATAACCCACACTTTTAACACTTCCGGATCACGCGACCGGGAACACACACCAACGACCAAATTACATAGTGAAAAGAAAAACATAACGCAATAAAAACGCACAAAACTTAATTACTTAAAAGGAATGAAATCCCATCCCTGCAAACTCTTATACGTCTGGCCAATATCTAAGCCATTCACGCTGCGTTAACTCCCCTCTCCCCCTCCCTCCGCAAACTAAAATGCAATGACTTTCATTCATATCGCTACCCTATTACCTAGTTTTTAAACAATTCTCAAATTACAAACGCTCAAAATGAATTACATACCTTCCCAGAATGTCATTCTATCCCTGCAGCCTTTTATCGAAGTTCTATCACTCCGAAAAGCTTCGAAAACACAAGCGACCTGGCTAGCGTGAAATACGGCGAAACGACGCTGCCCAATCCCCCACAAACGGACGCAAACGACGACTCGTCTTCCAACCACTCCACCCTCAGTAAACTAAAATGGAATGACCTTTCACAAAACACAAACACGTTTTAATTAAATACGAGTTAGCTTGACGTCCCAACCTTGATATAAATATGTTATTTATTAAAGAACTATTGGTTATCGATTTTTAAACCACGGCTGCGAAGATTTGGCCGCTCGACATGCAAATCGTCTCGGGGCTTCGCCCCTCGAC
>JAHWFP010103167.1:132552-172025 GCA_023313725.1 Lithobius niger | reverse complement strand
GTAAAACTTTGCTATATGCACAAATCTTTTTTCGCTCAATCCGTGCACCCCTTTTGTTTAAAAGAAAGCAGTGATTGAATATCTTTTAAAACCTACGTGTCGACGGTTTCCGTGCATCCAATTAATCGACGCAAACCAAGCAGTAGCTTGCAGGCCCATAGCCAGGAGTTACCATTACCCAGAGCATATCCTGTATCCTGAACCTGGGACAATAAAGATAGGACTCGTACTTGAAAAAAACACGGACAGGGGGGATTCATGGGAAAAAAAATCACTTTATTTTCTGGTTGAAAAGAATCTAAAAATAAATCAACTAGAATTAATCGATTCCGCAATAGCCAGCCATTCCCCCTTTACTGTCAGTTTCCAGAAAAAGTCGTAGAAGATCTCGTGTTTTTACTGGATATTTTAAACGTTGTAAGGGGACTGGCCTTAGGGATGCTGCAACACCGCTAACAAAATTGCTACTTAACTTTCCGAAAATGCTGCCACCACTGCGGCTAATAAGTAAGGAAAATACTTGTCTTGTGTGTTGAGTCAATGTAAAGGCGGAACCAAAGACGATCGTAAAGTAGATAGGTAACAGATCAGATTAAATTAGATTTATTTAGCAGCGCTAACACTAATGGATTTTTGCCCCAGTCTTCACACAGAACGACACGTACTTCAAACAATCGTTACTTGAACAAAACAGTCACAACAATTAATTCGTAAAGCATCAAATACCACTTCTCATTAGAAGCCTCCAAGATGTAAATAATAAATAACTTGAACTTTACAACAAAGTCTATCTCGCTAGAATTTACCCACCGCACGTGCTGTGTGTGACGGTGGTCTGGCTACGGCCCTGGCAGCTCTCCATACAGAAAGGGCAAAAGGTCTGTTGCTGATGCTGATGCTTCGTATTTTAATCGGGGGCAGAAGCGACTTAGTTAGTAACATTGTTCAGTTACTTTGGACTGAGCCTCTATGTTCTTAAAGGCTTTGGCTCGTGTGGTGAAGTTGTTATCGAGCTGTGGCCCAATACGATGATTAGCTACAGATTTTCTGTAACACGTCTTTCTTTTATTCATACGAGTGTTTCTCTTTTCGTATAGGCTGCCAAATGTGCCAATGACATAGTGGCTGAGTTTCCATTGCCATTGCTCTTGATCTTCTGTGGAAATCTCTTTACTATAAACATTCTTCCAGGATCAGTAGCAAATTTAACAACGTTAGGATTCACGGTCTGGCATTGGGAGTCCGACAGCTGGCATTCTACTGTTCGATTCTCAGTCTAGTCTTCGTTTCCTGTAGGGAAGATTTGAAAAGCTGGATTTAAACCATGTTCTTGCACTGCTCCCAAGTCCTGAATACCTACAGGGCTACCTGGTGGCTACAACTAGAAGGCTACCTGGTTGGCGTGACATTTGACCATCCGGTTGCTACGTCATGTCCCACAACAGCTGCATGACCAGGCATGGTGGCGAATGAGACAGCAAACTGATTGTCAAATGTCACGCCAACCAGGTAGCCCTCAAGTAACTGTCCTTGAAGGTATTCACCAATTGGGAGCAGTTATCCACAGCATATACTACTACTTACTGCAATGTCCCCTTTTTGTCCACAAAGAGAACATATTTTGTCCACAATTAGGGATTGAAACTCTCTCTTGTTCTTTCTTGGGGGTCTTTCCACATGTATTGCGGCGCAATATTTAGGTGTTGCGCTCCATAGCTATCACGTTTTGTAACAGGTTAAGTAATTAATTAATGGGGCACAGACGATTCCAATGGTGATTACTGCTCCTTAATACCGCCCCTTAATAAACCTAACTAACTTTTGAATAAGAGTGTTTATTTGATAATTTGGGTAACTGATTTAAAATTCTGAGCATCGTGGAATTCATTCGAAGTTTATCTTGGGATTTAGACAATCGGGCTAACTGTTATGGTTTAGACAGTTTTCGTGGCATCCATAGTTACCATGCCTAAGCAGAGCAGAAGCTTAGTTGCCTGAAGAAGCTGATGTGGCTGGTCAATGGAAATGAGACCCTGGAAAAGTCACAAAAGTCAGTACTGCTCTGAATATTGTGAAAAATTCCTAACTTCTTGCGTATTCTGAATGTTATCTCGGCTCTTTACAAAAATCGGCGCGATCCCAGTATGAATCTCCGAGTTTGCCTTTCCCGTTATTATATATTTTCTTTTGCCTTTTTTAATTTCTAGTACGTTTAAAAATTGGGGTTCACTATATAAGCAACAGTTTGCTTCAGATGACATGAAGCTCCAAACAAATTATTTAAATTAAAAAGAAACCTCAAACTTGAAACATTTCTGTTTTAATATTTAAAATTTTTTAAATTAAAATACCAATAAGATGTCATTAAATATTATATTACAATCTGAAGTATAATTTTCTCTCTCCAGGAAGCGACGATCACAGCGAATCAGCAGAGGAAAAAACCAACGTGGATCAACAAAATGATGATTCAGCTAGAAGTCTTGAAACTGATGATTCTGATTCGACGTCGCCTCAACCTGAACTGAAATCACAAAAAAGTAAGTTTTGACAAACAAAAAACAGAAAAGGAAAGAGCTTGTGGTGGAGATTATTTATTTTTACTAGTTAGTCCTGGCGCAACATACGCTGGGCTAGCTGAAGCAAACGCGAAGCAATTGTATTTTCCCTCCATCCCTGCCTCCCCGCTTTCCCTCCGCCGGCCTCCTGACTGCTACTCTGCCTCGTAACTGTCCCCTGCCTCTCCTCTCCTGCCTCCTAACTGCCCCCCCCCCCCCCCCCGGCCTCCAGATATTCCCCTGCCTCCTCTCCCCTGCTTCCTGACTGCTTTTCTGTGTTCGAATCCCTAAACTTGTGCTTTGCCTTTCTGTGTCAGCAACCGACAAATATTTCCTAAGCAAAATATATCTATAGATGATTTCTGGTTAAACCTTTAATGTTTGAATAATGCATTGTGGTACATAGTAAGAGGATAACTGTTTATTAATGATAAGCAAATTTAGATTTCTCCTGGTTTGTATCAACAATTTCAACAACAGAACAGGTAGGGGATGATTTAGGTGTCAGGTTGACTGCTTGGCTGTCATGGTGAAGCACTTGTACAGCACATCGTATGAAACTTATACTCTTTTTCACTGTTTTGATTATCCTTTCACTAGAAACCTGGCTACCTTTTTGGAGAAAAGTAGAAAAGAATGAAAAGCATAAAATAAAATATAAATAAATCAAGAATTTAATATTTAAAAATAATTCTAAAACTCTAAAATAAATTAATTCTAAAATAAATTAAATTCTAAAATAAATAACATGAATTATAAAATAAAGAATAAAAAGAAAAGAATAAAATGATTGAGAGAGCAACTTTTTTATTTTAATTTTGTTGCTCGGTTCACTGGATATAAGCGACCATCCAGGGTTCTTTCCAGATCTGCCGGGAACTGCACAAACATTCTAATATTACCATTATTATTATCATTGGATTAGATAACAATGAATTAGATATCTGATTTGTTTACGATAAAATGACTTATAACTTTATTGTAATCTGCAGAATGCAATTATCGAATGCGCATAAATTTGTTTCGGACTTTAAAAAATATCTAATAATTGCAATGTAAATAAGATCTTAATTAGTGATTTTAACTTTAATTTCGTTAAGGAAACTAGAGATAAATCTGAAAAACTCGAAATTGAAATATTTGAAAACTTATTCGAGATTTTGAATCTTACCCAAAAAATTTTACACCAACAAAAGAGGAATATAAACTGAATCATCTGAAAAAATCGTGTATTGATATTATTTACACTAATTCAACAACAACAAAAAATTGAGTAAATACTGACATTGTGATAAAACGAAAATTGGTGGATCACTATTATAACCAACACAATTGATCTTGACAAAACATCTGGGAAAAAAATTGTCATTGAAAAAAACACAATGATAAGTTTATTAAGCCGAAAATTCAAAGAACTGGAAAAGTGAAAAATATTTGGAACTCCATGACGATTTTAAAACCTACTGAATATGAAATTAAGGAGATCCTAAAAATTATAAACCAAAGAGAATCCAGTCGACATGATGGTTTCTTAATTGAACATTTTGTTCAAACTGAGAAAAATACAGCTAAATTCATAAAAAAATTGATTACAGGAATCATAAACAAAGGAATTTGACCTAAAGAATCCCAAAAGCAAATAATACGTGATATTTACAAGAAAGGTGATAAGAAACACCTGATTGATTTGTCATTTGGCAAATCATTCGACTTTAAGAAATAACCTTACGTCTGTTGGCAGGTGTTATTACGTATAACTGTCTAGTAACACGCTTGACGCAATCATGACGATAAGCATTCACCCATGTACAATTGCAGATGCTAAGGGTGAAGTGTGATGTCATTTTTTATGGAAGAGGTGTAATCACGTTGGATCACCCGGGTACATGCAAAATCTGCCGTATCCTAGTATCTAGGATACCAGACAAAATCACTGTCATCGGACAAAATCCAAAAAATTACGTAATTTGATTACACTTTCACCTAAAAACACGCTTTTCATCAGACAATTTTATGTTCTGATCAGACAATTTTACAATCTGGATATCGGACACTTTTGGCAGATTTTGCATGCACTGATATGTTTGATTAATGCACATTTAATGCACATTTAATGCACATTAATACGACCTAGATCTGTCTCCCTCAGCTTGTAATATTTCTGGATGGGAAAGGGATGACGTAGATCATTATTTATGCAATGTCCGCTCTTTTTTCCACAAAGAACATGTATTTTGTCTACATTTAGGGATTCTAATTCTGCCTTGGTCCTTCTTGATCTATCTACGTGATTGCATTGCTGCGCAATTTTCGGATGTTGCATACCATAGCTATTACTCTTTGTAATAGGTTAAGGAATTTAATTAAAGGGGCAGATGATCCCAATGGGGATTACTGCTCCTTAATAAACTAAACTAACTTTTGAAGAAGTGTGTTTATTTGATAGGTTGGGTAATTGATTTAACAATATCTGAGCATCGCGGAATTCATTGGAAGTTCATCTTGGAATTTACATAATTGGGCCTTCTATTATAGTTTAGATACTCTTTGTGGCATCCATTGTAAGAAGCGCCATGGGTAAGAAGCGCAGAAGCCTAATTGCCTGAAGAAGGTGATGCGGCTGGTTAACTGAAATGACACGCTGGAAATGTCCCTAAAGTCAGTACTGGCCGGAGTAGTGTGAAAAACTGCCGAGCTTCGTCAGTGCTATGGAATCTATTCTGGTATATGCTGGATGTTATGTCGGCTCTTTATGATAATCAGAGGTGCCGCGGTACGATTCCCCGGGTCTGCCTTTCCCGTCACTGTATATTTTCTTCGCCTTTTAAAACTTCTTCTCGCATGCTTCGAGTTATCTATTAAAAAAAATTGCCCAATCATGTCGCCCGTCCAATTTTGAAAAAGCCACAAAATTATAGTCTTAGAACCCTATTTTAGTACCTGACGACGAATTAACCTTTTATCACGTTGGCCGACATTATCGCATCCATATCCCGAGCATCGCTCCGATCTGGTGTGTCTCATTATTGCACCATTGTTCCATTTTGTAACATTGTAACACACTGACATTGTGTTGCAGACATAGGGCCTTAGGGCTTCGTCGGGCAGATGACCGGGTGCGGTTAACGCTCGCTAAAATCCTTTGACCCTTTTGACCCTTTCCTGCCGGCTAAATTGTTCCTCTCATCGTCGTGGGGCAGATAACCCAGTTTGGATTCGTGCTCCCTAAAAAACAAACAAAAACAACAATTCTGCCGGCTGCGTGATAATGATGGGACGTCAAAGATCGTGGTTTGTTTGTTTGTTTTATTCAGAGCCTACAGACCCCGGGTCATGCGCTCTACTTAACCTAACTTAAATCTGACACCATGGAATACCGGAGTGTCAAGTTAAGTGAAGTGAAGTGATTGTGGGTTTTCCGCAGCTAAATAATTGTCCTCTCGTCATCTACAGTGAGGCAGATAACCCGGTTTGGGTTCGGCTCTCTTAAAGCAAAAACAACAAAAACAGATCATCCTGCCAAATGTACCAAACGTTGTACCGTTTTGACCGTCCTCGCGCCAAAACATCGTTGTATCATTGTTGCATGTTACTGCATTGTAACATTTTGACATGCACTTGGAGTTTGGTTGCACAGGTCTGTCTGCGAATATGGAGAAGAAGGGACTGTGCAACACTTTCTGCTTCAAGCCCTAACCAGTCTGGCTGCTCGCGGCTGGACGGCGATGCAGTATGGTGTAACAAAGACTTAGATATTGGTCCTTAAACGCAACATCAACCATACGATTGCAGCAATTTTGACCTTGTAGGCACGTAGTTACGCATCGCTTCGCACGAATTTGTTTTCTGTGTGGAGAGGGCTTCAGTGTCTGCGGCACGCGTCGTGCGTATAGGGTGCTCTCGAGCTGGATAGATAAGGAAGCATTGGCAAGTCAGCTGCTGTGTACTAGAGAGGGAAAAAGTAACATTCAGTGCTGGAATGCTGTAGCATGTCATGTACGCGTAACAGGAGTACGGTCTAGAGCTCTCTTTGTTGGTTAATTAGTTTGCTAGTGCGATGCGAATAATCTGTGTATTTCGTATGTTTAGAGTATTTTTGTATACGTCGATTTGGGCACTTTGAAGTGTTGTTGTTTTTTTTTTTGTTTTTTTTTTGTCTCTGTAGTTAGGGTGGGCGTGTGGCCTAAGAGAGTATCATTCTTAAGGATGGCGCATGGCTTCGGGCCAAGGCCTCAATAAAATTTATTTTCAGCCTTCTCCTCCTCCTCGTCTGCTTCTCCTTCTCTGCTCCTCCTTGTCTTTCTCATCGTTGTGGGGCAGATAATCCAGTTTGGTTTCGTGCGCCCTAAAAGCAAAAACTCCTCCTCCTCGTCCTAGAGAAATGATAATCGTCTTAATAAGTAAAATAAAATAAAATTTCTTCGGCTCCCTAAACGTGAAAAAGTCCTCCTCCAGCTCCTGATATCCTATTTTTGAAAATGCTCGTGCACAAACGCCCTTCAAAGTCTTTACTAAAAAGTACTGCCCGCCGGCCATGCTAATAATTTTTTGCGTATCGAATGACGAATGAAACAGAATTCAGTTCGATGTTTGATGAAAATTTGTTGCTTCAGCCAAATAATAGTAAAAGCCAAGTGTCACTAAGAAAAAGAAATTGTGTTAATATTAAAATTAAAATCTTATTTTTAGGGCAAATGTGTCCACTTGGATGCTCAACTTCGAACATAGATTCTAAAATATGCAAATATTGTAAAACTAACTTGGAATGTGAGATACAAGTCCCCGGATCTACCTGCTGCGGTGGTTGCTGCTCGTGCGGAGGTAAGAAAGAATTTTTTGTTTGTTCATCTGCTGTTTTTGAAACATAGGCTACTGTGCATTACTGCGTTCAGTATTGAATGTTTTTAAAAAATAATTCTTAACCTGGATGAGGCAGACTTCACCTTCCAGTTTATTTTTGGTTTTCATTCAGATTTTCCGAATTACTGAAACTAGGAAAGAAGCTTCTGGCCTATTACAGGATGAGTGAACTGAAATCTGTATTTATGTTCATTATTATTCCTTTGCCATGTTTGTTATTGTCACATAAAATTAGTTTATGATACTAACTCGGCTCACACTAAGATTTTCAGGTCATGTTTTTCAGTTGAAAATCAACATTTGAACATTTGAATGTCAAAATCAGTATAAAATACCGCATTTTTGATAGAGTCGAATTTTAAGCTGAGCCCACGAACAGAGTTCAAGTAAAAACTGCGCACTCGGCTCATTTTGAAGCACCGTTACATAAAATTTTTCTTTATGCTTTTTCGATGCCATCTCGTTTAGTTTTCACATTCTCGGTAATTAATTAATATTTCCGTAGGCATCCAAGTTTTAGTGTTGCTGGAGCCCTTAGCCTTTACGTCTGGGGCCCACAAATCTGCACAGCATATTGAACGTACAGAACTGTGTTCGAGAATGATTTTATCATGGTGTTGAGTGTTTGTGTTGCCATGGTAACGGTGTATTTCGATACTGTTAAACGAAGACGTTTTACAGGGTTTGGACTTTGGGTTAACGCTTTTGCCCTTTGCTTTAACATTTATGCATTTGAATTTGACGCTTTTGTACTTTGCTTTAACAATTTTGTGCTTTGCTTTAACACTTTTGTACTTGAATTTAACACTTATGTACAGTCAGAGGCATTCCCAATGTCACATTCGCTGCCCGATGCTTCCCTGCTTGGCAAAGCTTCCCTGCTGGTCAGGTTGTTCAATGTCAACGAAGTAGGAGGGGAAAGCTGCAGTGCGAAGTGTTGAGTGTTGGCATATTATTTGTGTTTGTTGTTCTCCGGGCACAGTGCAAAGTTTTAAACTGAGGTCTCTTTCCCCAGAACCGTAAACTCATTATTGGGGTGCCCTAAAAAGACCTTAATAATCTAAAGACTTTTTTGTATACTAGTAATAAGTGGCGTAGAGATAAACGAAATAATGCTGGAGGTATGGTTAGTAAACGAATGGTCAGAGAGGTAACAGTAAGCTTCCAAACAACAATCCGTAAGATATATTTAGATTTTTAACTCCTTCATACAGTGTTGAGCATGAAGGTGATGGATTTTATCTCCTACTCTACCTTCCTACGTTTGCCTTATACGAATTTAAGTTGGAAAGTAAGCTTACAGGTGTTTCTTACAGGTGCTTTTTGGTCTCATTTTACTAATTGTTGGTTTTCCTGAGTAACAGTTTTGCTACCTTGCTGTCAAACGTATTTCTGTGAGTCCGACAATTTGCCCCTTTTGCCCCCCCCCCCCCTTCTTCCCACCCCCCCATTACTCCCAGTCATGTAGTGGTAAATAAAATTAGTGTTGGGCTATGGTTAGCAAACGATGAGTTAGAAGAGGATGGCGCAGCTATAGCTAACAATAATCCCTAAGACATTTTTAGAATTTTTACTTCTACATAGAACGCTGAAAATGAAGCTGGGGGATGTTATCTTCCATTCCGCTGGTCAAAACGCCATAAGCTTACTTGGGAGCTTAGTTCAGTTTTACTAACCGTTGCTTTCCCTGAGTAACAGTTTTGCTACTTGAAGTCAAAACTATTTCCAATAAGAACATATGGAGAACTGTGAATAGTTCGTATCATCGTAGAGCCTGCTCCTGTCAACAGTGGTGATGCAACCGGGGGTGGTTGGGGGGAGGGGGGGGGGGGGGGGAATACACAATAGCCAGCCACCAGCGCTGTACTAAGCAGTGGTTTCATTCTGTAGGAACGGACAATAGCAGTGATCTGGCACCTTTTCTCGAAAGGCCTGTAGGCACGGACAGTAGCAGTGCTCTGGTACCTTTTCTCGAAAGGTAGTAGTGACGCCAGAACACAATACGGTTGCCATAGGCCACCCCCCCCCCCCCCACCCTCGTCCAACATTATGCATAACTACCAACTTTCTTTTCATCAGCTGGGTATTAAAGTTTAATATTCGATTCTGACATATTCTCAATTTTATTAATATAAAAAAAACTGTATTAATACAAACAACTTGTGTTTGTATTAATTTTTTAATTGTAAGTTTTGAGTAACGGTAAGCTGGGTGAGCACGCAAATGCCCATCATTCTCCTCCACCTTCTCGGTTGCGTTGCCGAGTTGACAGGAGCAGGCTCTACGATTATACGAACTATTGACAGTTCTCCATTTGTTATCATTCATTGGAAATAGATTTGACTTCATGTAGCAAAACTGTTACTCAGGAAAACCAACAATTAGTAAACTGAGACCAAAAAGCACCTGTAAGAAAAACCTGTAAGCTTACTTTCCAACTTAAATTCGTATAAGGCAAACGTGGGCAGGCCAGGGTAGGAGATAAAATCCATCACCTTCATGCTCAACACTGTATGAAGGAGTTAAAAATCTAAAAATATCTTACGGATTGTTGTTTGGAAGCTTACTGTTACCTCTCTGACACTTCGTTTGCTAACCATACCTCCAGCATTATTTCGTTTATCTCTACGCCACTTATTACTAGTATACAAAAAAAAGTCTTTAGATTATTAAGGTCTTTTCAGGGCACCCCAATAATGAGTTTAGTTTAAAACTTAGCCCTGTGCTCGGAGAACAACAAAAACAAATAATATGCCAATACTCAAAACTTGGCACTGCAGCTCTTCCCTCCTACTTCGTTGACATGGTACAACCTGACCAGCAGGGAAGCTTTGCCAAGCAGGGAAGCATCGGGCAGCGAATGTGACATTGGGAATTCCTCTGACTGTACTTCGCAGATTGTTGCAAGTAATTTATTGAATTACGGTAATTTTTTTAACAACGTAATTCGAAAATTTCTGTGCAACACTTCCAAGAAAACAACTGAAAACGAAACTAAAGGCCCGGTACTGTCGTACAGGGAAGCTCCATTTCAGCCGTGATGTCAGGTAAGTAACGGAAAAATAGCAGGCCGCACACAAATGACCATTCTCATATTTCGCCCTTTTTGAATAACCTTTTACAGTTATACTTCCTCTTAATACCTCTTGTAATACCTCTTTCAGTCTTTCAGCCTTTGAAACCCCCACCCGTGGAAAATATCGTCGACCGCCCCCCCCCCCCCCAAAAAAAATGTTCTTTACCGATAAGAAGGAGGGAAACAATGTGGGAAAATTATAGGTCTAGTTGTGAAATTAGTTCGATTAGTTCGTTGAAGAATTATTGTATGTGCTACTTTCCTGTAAGGCCTATGTGGCCTTTCCTGTAAGTCCACTTTCAGTAGCATATACAATAATTCTTCAACATTATAAACTCGCAGTTTTACCAAATTTAAATTCGTATGACAAATTAAAAGGCTAACAGAAATTTCTTGTAAAATCTAAAAAATAATATTGCAGTTACAAGTTGTGATTTTCTATCTGTCCGACTTACTATTGTTGGTATTGTAATGTCTTTCGGGAATTTGTGAGCCATTAAACTATTTTTCCCATTCTCTTTTTTCTGGTTAGTTTGTTACAGAAGGGTTGTAACGTTTTCGAATATAGTTTATTTTTCAGCTTTAAAGCAAGTGCAAAAGTGTTAAAGCAAAGTACAAAAGCGTTAAATCCAAATACATAAATGTTAAAGCAAAGTGCAAAAGTGTTAAACCAAAGTCCAAAACCGATAATAATTTGTACTGTGGTATTGTCTACCACGTAATTTCGTTTTGTAAACATCTTCGTCACACTTACGAAAATTTAAGGTAAAAATGTGACATTCCATACCCCAGTCAAAACAGCACTTTTCATTGCATTGTTGAAAATAAAAGCGAATATGTGTCATTAAAGTGGCACTATCACCGATTGAAAGTGTGCAGAATCTGGCAACATCTAGCGCTATCTAGTACTATCTAGCACTTGTTTTCACCAGTCGAAGGAATGTACGACGCCATTTCTTTTAACGAAACAAACAAGCCACGACCTCCTTAATTATTGAGTGAAAATTTGGTACGTCCTCGTGCTGCCGGGAGTAAGTTGTAACGATATCACTACCGCTAGACAGCGCCAACGGTATTTTCGTCGGTTTTCAGTCAGTAATAGTGCCACTTTAACGGAATCCTTTTTTTTTTATTGCCGATCTTTCTGTTGTGGTTAAAATTCGATGATCAAATGTTATTATTTCGTTGTATTACATTGAAAAAGCCGGTTAGTTATCAGAAATCTATGTCGTTTTAATTTTCTGCGTTTTAAAAAGTTAACTTGGTCATCAGCAGAACGATGTATGCTTCGCCGGAATTCCGTAATTATTCGGGATTCCAAACTTATACTGAAGAGCACGTTAGAGAGATAAATACGAAAAAAGTGTAATTTCTTCCATAATAAATTGGTCGATTTATGGCAAATTTGAGCTCAACAATACTTTTGGAAGTTACAAAGCGACAAAGGAAATTTCATTCCAATTGTACCTTTCGTTTGGGCCTCACCCTAACTACAGAAGTGAAACGAACCAACATGTTACACTTTGGTATTTGTTTTATGCTACACTCTGCTCCGTTCCGTGAAATAATGGTCTTAATCAAACACTCTTAGCAGGATCAACATAATTTTGAAAGTGTTTTTTTTTTTCTCCTTTTAGCAAGTATGGGGTGATTTAGGCCTAACTGCTTTTTAGGCAGA
The DNA here is from genome assembly GCA_023313725.1 of Lithobius niger. NCBI lineage: Eukaryota > Metazoa > Arthropoda > Chilopoda > Lithobiomorpha > Lithobiidae > Lithobius > Lithobius niger. Next base: position 159,853 of record JAHWFP010103167.1, on the reverse strand, counting down.
GCTCATTTTAATCTTACCTAGAATTCTAGGCTGTTAATGTAGACCTGATAGGCCTAATTAATGTAGACCCAAAGATTTACAATCATAAACAAACGTAATAAGAGGAATCCTGTTTTTACATACATCGAAAACAGGAATTATTAAACAAACATCTGCCATTGCGGCGGGAACTACTGTGAAAACTGCGGTGCGACTGAGGTGCGCCCACCTAGACTGTCACCGCACTCCCACCTCCCAATCATGAAGGTAGTGACATCAATGTAGACGGGAAGTGGACTCCGTCTTCCGATCACATGTCCACTGTGTTATTTCTGAGCTATGAAACTGTTATACATTAACAAGAGCAAGCACTGAAACGCAATTGATGTAACAAATAAGCCCAAACAGTACGAAGCATTTGCAGTAGTACCACAACGTTTCGGGAAGAGTGCATGCCAGTATCAAGTGAAGCTTAGAGTCAGCTTACAAGCATCGTTCCTAATATAAATACTTAAAAAACACCATCGTGTTTGCAGAAACTCAACCGCAATTTCGAAGATGAAAAATAAAAAAATGAATTTTTGCATTTATGCTCTCTGTGTTTTCAGAATGTTGAATACGTCGAATCGCTCAGCTTGTCAGCCCAACTGTGCATGTGCAGTCCTCCTTATAAATAATACTCGCTCGAAAGCATTCGCATCTATTGTTCTAAAGCGACCTATCTGACTGTCGCTCTGCCTCTTCCCATTAGCCAAATAGTTCCCTTTCCAACCACTTCATGAATTCACTGCTGCTCCATTCGTTTTTCTCTTCTTCGCCTTTTCTTCAGCATCTCCATATTGCGGCTCGGCCGTATGAGAGGATTCTCCTCCCTGAACTGATGTTCCAAAAGCTGAATGCGTCTTCATTTCGAATGAGTCTTTCTGAATGCCTCCATTCGTCGCCAATGGTGCCATTCCGAATGCGCCACTCTATTCTTTGCTATCTGGAAATTTCGTCACGGTGGGGCACTACCATGCTGCTAAGCACCATTCCCCCCCCCCCCCCCCCCGGCTGCATTCGTCTCATCTGGCCTGTGTCTACATCCATGCCCATGCCGTTGGAAAAATTGCATTGAAACTTGGTGACCATGCACTCTTCAGCTTCTCCGTATAGCGGCTCTGCCGTTGAGCGGATTTCCCCACTAAGCCCCCGAATGCGACTTCAACCGAATGCCACCATTTTTGTAGCCTGCCCATTCGTTTCCTGTTGATCGAACTGCTCCTTTCCGAATGCGTCTTCACCCGAATGCCATCACCTGCCGTTTTACGAATGTGTCTTCTCCCGAATGCACCATTAGTCTTTTACTAATTCGTTCACTGCATACCTTGAGGCTCCTTTCCGAATGCATCGTTACCTGAATGCTGTCATCCATCACGTTCCGAATGCGTCTTCACCCGAATGCCATCACCTGCCGTTTTACGAATGCATCTTCTCCAAAATGCGCCATTCGTCTTCAACTAATTCGTTCCCTGATGACCTTGAGGCTCCTTTTCGAATGCGTCTTCACCCGAATGCTGTCATCCACTACTTTCCGAATGCATCTTCACCCGAATGCCATCACATGCCACTTTCCGAAGGCGTAATCAACCGAATGCGCCATTCGTCTCCTGTCCATTCGTTTCCAAGAGAACCTGAGGTTCCTTTCTTAATGTATGTTCTCCCGAATGCCGCCATCCGTAACTTCCGAACCCTTTTTCACCCGAATGCTGCTATTCTTTGCTTGTTCATTCGTTTCCTGTTGCCCTTGCTGCTCCTTTCCACACATTCCTCACTCAGAAGACACCAATCCTTGCCCAAGCATTACCTCCAATCTCCGAATGCATCTTCACCTGAATGCCATCATTCGTCCTCACCAGTCGTTCCCTGGAGGCCTTGAGGCTCCTTTCCGAATGCGTCCTCATCCTAACGAAATGCGTCAGCCGAATGCTGCCACTTGTCGCCTGACCTTTGATGCACCTTTTTGCAAGCGTCTTCAACCAACGGTTGCTCGCCTACACATTCCGGTTGGCCTCACCATTCTTACCATTCCTCACCAGTCTCATCATTTCATTTGAACGCATTTTCAACTGTACAGCATCATCCATCGCCTAGCCATTCTTCCGAAGTCAGTCTTGTCATCCGATCCTGACTGCACCCTGTCTTCCTCGGTCATGTCTGTCCGCCATGATTTGAAAATAGTCACCTCGTTGTGACCCCTACCTTACGTTTCGGCTCCCATCCTGGAAGTCCTTGTCCCACTCCAACTTTTGGACTTCTGCCTTAATTTCACCTGCCTGCATCGTGATCTAAAGCATTGACTTCGGCACACTTCTGCGATCTCAAACCTCATCTGATGCACCAACCGCCTTTTCCCTAGCCGCATCTGAATTGATGTCCTTCAGCCTCTATTGGAAAATACATAATGAGGGAAATCCGTATTCCTCACCCTGCCTTTGACTCCCATTCGCCCAAAACTTTTGCTTGCACGACGACTTTCCGCCCCTTGTCAACCCAGAACGCCTCGGTCTACATCTGCAGTTCCTGTGAGCTGAAACTCACAGCACTTGCCGACACCACATTCCATCACAAATGTGTTTTGCCCAAATTGAAATCTGCGACCCTTAAGCCAAGCACAAAAACTTCACAAATGAAACACTTTCATCTTGACTGTCAAGACTCTGAACGTTGTCACTGCCTATGACACAACGCGTCAGAATTCGAGTCCGCATCAGCAACACACGCCCAAATGGACCAACTCATTCGCAAGACTGGAATCAATGGAAAGCACTCATGCACGATTGGCATCCTGCCACCTGGCTTTTGCCAGCACGGAGGCGCCACAGCCGCTCCCTCCTACCACTCTGTGACCAGAGTCCAGCTTAATGAATCATCGCGTTTGTTTGAAATCTCGTCCACTCCGTCAGCCGGCTAGTGACGGCGCCCTTCACAGCAAAACCATTGGGCTCCCAGTCTGCCTGGATCCAACCGAATCACCGGTGCACGCCATCTACCGTGTAAACCAATCACCAATCCCGCCTTTGTAGCACTCGTCACAGTCAGTCATGCTTTCCAACCTAAAGATGTTCCGCACCAGAGGAGACAAGTCGAAGTCCCGTCATGAATCTGAAATTCACATTATCTTCACCAGGAACGTGCAATTGCCTTGGTCTCTGCGGAAAGGTCGGATCGACACCCTTCAAATCTATCAAGTGAATGACAAGTGTGATTTTGTCTACGCCCATGCCCCGTGTGCGTTGATATATCCTTGAGAGACTGGCATCTCATCGAGAGCCTCCAGCTTGCCTCCAAAGTCCATGCCTGACAAAACAGAGATAAAAGGGAACGTGACAAGCTCACACTGTCCTCTCCTCATATCCGTAACATCACCAGGAAATCAACATTTCACAAAATCATAAACTCTGACTGTCCCCACACCCCCAGTGGTACACCGTCAAGTTCGCCTCTATTACCTTCCACACCTGCCCTGTTAAGCAATCCACCTTCTGCAACAATCACGTCATTGCCGGAATACAACTCACCCGTTGTTCATCCTCCTCCTGGGGAATCGATGCCATCCTAGTGCGAATTTAGTACAAACGAATGTCGACACCATTGGTACACCCTTAAAACTCGCCAAATGTTAATTGCTCGTCGACCGGTCGGACTGTGAGGCAAAAACCGGGAAATAAATAGGATATCACCCGCTTTACTCTTTACTTTAGTTTAGTTTATTGAGCCTATAGGTCGTTACATCCATTTGCGCAAATCTACGCTAACCTGACCTAACTTAAACCATTCCTCGTACTGAGATCCAAACAATGTCTCGAGCTGCGAGTCTCGACGTTGTTAGCTCTCAGCACTCGGAAACCAGGTAATATCCTAGACTTACATCATGGTTTACACTAAAAGGCGATGCGTAATGGCCAAAAAATAACCTCAAACCCAGCGTCTACAGAGGATACAGAATTTCCCTTAAAAACCGACAAACCCGCTGGAATTCGCCTTACGATATGTTTCAAGACTACCATTATTATGAACGTACGTTTTAAGCCAAGATTTCGATGCGCTTTTGACAAAAAAGCCTTCGTTTTGAAAACGATCAAGTCGAGACCAAGCCCCCTGATTAGGAAATGAAATAATACACCGAAACTTAATAGGCCGAGGAGAGTGAAGCATGACAAGACCTTTGTATTGGACTTGGGTGTTGAGTTTTGTTTTCAAACACCTCACCTTTAAGAAGAGCCTAAGAAGGTCCATCTAGGATAATTAGATAGATCATAGAAGCAATTTGAATTCGAAAACCACCATACTCTTTCGCCGCTACGCTATTACGACAACAACTTTCAATGGACGTAGGACGGTCCCTATTTAAGATAAACAATTGTGATTAGCACTGATGGAAAGGATACATCCCCACCTTTTAGAAGCGCCTAATTATGTTCATCTAGGGTAAATAGAGTTGTAAAAGCAAAGGTCAGGAATGCTATACACTGTAATACTATACTGTAATAGCGAACGCTATACGTGTACGTTTGACACTGTAACTTCTAATCTATTTGAATAACTAAACACGGTTTCCAGGGTTTGTTCAATAAGCTCGCATTCTATTGTACCTAACACACTGATTATCATTAAACCAATTTTTATAGGGATACTATGCATTTTAGAACTTGGGAAGATGCCGAATATTATTATAGACGTACAGTTGTACAAAAAGTGCACCAATCTATCATAAACAGCCAAAATCACCAAAGGTGGGAAAGCAGACAACCCGATCCTGACTGTACATAACTAAAGGGAACGTTTGAGCATCATCTTGAAAAATCCCCGGGGGTGGGGGGGGTTTTGATTTCTAGCCCATGGCCTACGAGCTTAGTTCCAAAGAACTAAGTAATGCAGAAAGTGGCTTAGGTTTCAAATCAAAGAGCATGCCTTCACATTCCTGAAAAAATCGTAAAATGAAAAGAAAACAAAAGAAAAATGTAAAGCTCAGAAGGAAGATGAAAAACATGATTAAAAACTAAAAGCCGCCGAGGGAAGAGTGACTCAAAATGTGCCATTGTTTATTGGGCTGAAAAAGATGGTCATTGTTGGTTAACGGTAAGCGAAATGAAAATGGTCTGTGTCTGGGTAAAGCTTCAGTTTGGAATGAGTTAATGACATGTTTGTAATTTTGTTGCTTAAACAACATTTCTAGCCTGACAAGATAAAATAACTTATTAATTTAAAAAAAAATGGATTATTTAGGGGCCGAGTTAAATGGTTAAATACGGAGCCAGTTATCCACAAATTATACCACTGCTGTTACGTCATGCTAAATTTCAATAGGTTAAATCACGTTAGCCGTAAACGGAAGAGAACGTCATCGCAAAAAGTGTGGGTTATCAAGTTACCCCACACTTTTGCCGATAACCTATACATTTGACACTTCCGGATCATGCGACCGGCAATGCACACACCAACAAGCGAATACAGCGTCCAAAAACGTAACGCAATAATAAAGTACTAAGGCAATTACTTAACTTGCTGGAATATCCCGAATGAAATCCTATCCCTACTAACTCTCACATGTCTGGCTCATACCTAAGTTTATTCACTCCGTCTAACTTTCCCCTTCCCTCCCCTTCCACAAACTAAAATGAAATGACCTTCATTCATACCGATACACGTTATTACCGTACGTTTTGAAACAATTCTCAAACTACAAACGCACAAAAAGAATTACTTACCTTGCCAGAATATCCGCAATGTCTTTCTATCCTTGCTGCCTCACATATCCAAGTTTATTCACTCCGAACAGCTTCGAAAACACGAGCGAGCTTACCAGCCAATCCTTGTGAACCACGCATTTATCTAAATCCCACCCCTCCCTCCAAAAACTTGAGCTACCGAAGGACTCGTCCGTCCAACACCCACTTCCCCCTCCACAAACTGAAATGGGATGACCTCCATTCATATCGATATACTTATTACCGTATTTCTTGAATCAATTTTCACAAAACACAAACACGTTTTAATTAAATAAGAGTTAGCTTGACGTCCCAACCGTGGTATAAATTAGTTATTGGTGAAAACTCACGGTTTTTTACCTACGGTTGCGAAGATTATCCCTGCTCGAGTATGCAAATTTGTCTCGTGTTCCGCATTCGACATTGCTTACTCTCACCGGGCCAATCATCACAGCCTTGGGTAAAAAATCGATAACCGTCAGTTTTTTACCAATACCTATTACATGACCGTGCTGACTGTTAATAACAAAAGTGTGGAAAATTGCGTTAAAATTACTTGTGTATTATTGGTATAAATAAAAGCAACAAAATAAATAAAACGAGTTATGCGAAAAGAACACGTGTTACTTTTCTTAATGGTATTAAATAAATAAAAAAAAAAGATAACAGCTTGAATAGCCGTGCAACACTGTCCTCAGCCTCACAACTGTGAAGCACGCAGACCACAACTAATTTCTAGTTTTATTGTTTGTTTGTTTCTCACAGAAATGTTTTCATCTGAACCAGGACCATCATTTCTTACGGAAAGCTGTGACTGCTGTGTTACAACTAGCGAAGGCAGTATGTTTCTAATGCAATTAACCATTCAGTGTACTGACTTGTTCGCTTTTTATTACTAATTTTTATTAATGTGGTTAATGCATAAGAGCCCAACATTTTGGTCAATTTTTTTTATACCACCTTTTGAATTGCAGATAAATACAGAGGCAAACCTATTTACGTTGCCTTTTAGACTAAAGTTCGTGGGTTCGATTCCCCGCTCAAGCAGCCTGATGACATTTAAGTTCAAAAGGCAACGTTAATAGGTTTGCATCTGTATTTCTTTAACTCTTGTTGAGCCGTTGGCTTTCCGTCCTGTTTTTGAATTGTATATGGGATAACAACTGAAAGGCCCAACTTACCTGTCAAACAATTTGTTTGTCAGCTTTCTAATTCGCGATATTTCTACTAAACTATCTGGCCGGAACTCGCATGCAATATGATATACATGGCTAAGTATAGGATTAACTGAACAAAAACCGCCTTCGCCGTTTAGAAAAAAAACATTAGAGCTCGTATCCCCATACCCACAGCCGTGAAGGTACACGAATAAAAACGTATTAGAGTTCACTCGAACGTAACGAACTATAACTTGAACTACTATTCCAGGGAATAATGACTGTTTTCACGTCATTGTTACGTCAGTAAGTGAACGCAGTTTGTGTTTGAAATGTTTAATGTTTCTGTGTCTGTGTATGCTTAATTTGTGTATCATACAGGTTTTTTTTTAATATTTGACTGTGTTTGTTGTTTTCTATTTTAAGCGTGTTTCGTGTGAGTGGCTGTCTTTGTATTTTGTGTGCATTTATTATTTCTGAAACAAGCAGACTCCCGGTTCGGCATTTTTTTTTTGCTTGTGTTTGATGGTTTCTGTTTTAGTTCTAGTTCATGTGAGTACTTACGTGTTCATTTTGTGTGGGTATTTTTTTGAAATATCCAACTGTTTTGTTTGATTGATTAGTGATGTACATGTTTGTTTACGTGTGCATGGAGGCTGGCATGTCACAATCCTTGTTCCCTGGAATTGGAGTTCAAATTATAGTTCGTTGCGTTCGAGTGAACTCTAATCCGTTTTTATTCGTGTACCTTCACGGCTGTGAGTATGGGGATACTCACAGCTCTAATGGTTTTTTTTCTAAACGGCGAAGCCGTTTTTTGTTCAGTTAATTTGTTGGCGTCCTTTTTATTGAAAGTGGTACGATTTGGTCTATGTTGTGTATGGTATGTCCACTGCCCACCCAATTTTGTTTGCGAAAAAACGGAACATTAGAAATGCGTATTTCTGTTCAAGTTCTGCCCAAGCTTTGGTCTAAGTTCATTATTTGATGGCAACACACTAGCGTGTGTCTAGATTTATCATGTATCAGGTCGATGGATAGTGGATTCTGTATTGTTGCCGGCAGATGCAGTATCATGCAAACAATCGCAGAAACAATTCAACTGGCTTCCCGAAGCCCGCATTGAAGAAGAAAATAAGTCATTCAGTCATGTCGGCCGCCCAAGGCCTCAAAATTAAAGACTTGACGCCTTATGTTTTAAAACTGAAAGATTTAAGCGACAATCAAGACCATTTCATTTTGGTTCTCGGCAACGAGTTAAAACGGTAATAAAGAAGATACCACGACAATGTTACTTTCCCCGCGTCCGAGCATGGTTGCATTTTGTTCGAGTGAGCTATAATCCGATCTTCTGCGCCTCGCGTATTGTTGCACCATTGTTACATGTTGTAGCATTGTAACATTTTGATATTGTTAGCCGCTCCTCCACCTCCGGTCCAGTTTTTAAAAATTCTCGTGCGCAAACCATAGGAGTGGATTGTGTTTGGATGGATAAGCAACTCCCAGCTCATTCGATGGCAAGCGTGACTCACGAATGTACCCAGAATGCAAAGCGCGTTTGCTACTTCCGTCTGACCAAGCCGCCATGAGGTATTCGCGGTTGATCCGCTCGTAGACGAATGGAATTCCACCGAATTTTCTGTGAAATACGCTCTGTACTACGTTGTTTATGATGTATCAAACGTAGGTAAGATAAGAGATTGTTATATTACCAGACGTAGGTGCCATTGTGTTTTGTAACAAAGTCTGACAGTCGAACGAAACCTTAACGCCGATTGTTGGGGGAGTAAATATCGTATTTTTGGAACACACGAGACGGGGTGCTTATGAATGCATGATATTTGCAAGAAAGCCGGTGTAGCATGAGTCTCCTTCTTGTGACAACAGTAAGTTTAAACAAGTTAAAATGTCGTAGCAGCAGATAAATTGAAAAAATTACTAAATCCAATTTAGTACCGTTATATCAGTTTAGTACTGCGTTATACTAGGCGTCGACTGCGTTCTCCGCCATGTTGAAAAATGGTTTAGAGAGATTAAACCTAGTGCGTTGGGTGTAAATTTCCGATCACGCAGCCGCGAGTGCCGATTGGCGTGGCGGTACGGCCTTTGACGCCGCGCTCTTAAACTTCCGGTTTAGTTAAGTTGCTTATCCACCCAAACACAATCAACTCCTATGCGCAAACGAACTCTAATAAGCACTGCCTGCCGGCTGTATAGGATATCGCCCGCTTTCCGAGTGCTGGGATCTAACAATGTCGAGGGCAGCGCCCGAGCCATTGTTGGATTCCAGCATGAGGAAAGCGGGCGATATCCTTCTTCTCACCCGTTTTGAAGCTATCAGCCCGACGTATATTGTTGAGCGCAAGTGAGCGCGAGTGGAATACATTGTTGCGTTTAGCCAGAAGAAAGTCAGTGTAGAATATTCGTTAAAACGCAATGCTACACGCAACGAAAAGAGCAACGTTTAATTTAATTACAACGTTTAATGTTGTAATTAACATGTATTCTTGAACGATTTTCTGAGGTGGTGTTGTTTTTAAAAATTGTTCCATTTAATTGATTATTACAAACAAAAACATCAAGTGTGCCATAAAAAAGGGGAATATATGAATGAATTTTCACTTGTTAAAATGAACACAGATAAAAATTGATGATTTTTAATTGAAATGATAAAATGTATAATTGAGAAAATTCCATCTGTTTAGGTGCTGTTGTGCTTTACGTTTTAAATATATGATTGGTAAAGCACGACAGCACCTAAACAGATGGAATTTTCTCAATTGTACATTTTATTATTTCAATTAAAAATCATCAATTTTTATCCGTGTTCATTTTAACAAGTTTTTACGGCACACTTGACGTTTTTGTTTGTAATCCGTGTACCTTTTTTACAGCCATGGCGTCACGCTACAAAGCTTTATGCATGCAGTCGATTCTTGCTGGCCACTTTGAAACAATTCAACTCAGCTCTGAAAGCCTCCATCTGCGAAATAAATACGCAATTCTATCGTTTTTAGCTGCCATTTTCGATTAGTTAGCTTAGTTTGGTTTAAAAATATATGCGTTTAGCTGAAATACGGATTCTTTCGATCATTTATTATTAAGAGCCGTGGCCCATAGCCGTACGCTCTGCAAAACTAAACAGTAACTACATACAACTAAGTAACTATGTAACTAACACTGCACAGACTTCTCCATACAAACCAGTGCCACTCCAACCAAACCAGCACCACACAACACTACACAATTTAGCACAACCTCGCTGCATAACAGCAAGCCCACCTGCAAACCCTCACATCTCCTGCCCACCTTCTCTCTCCCATCTTCCCCCCTCCCCCCCCCCCCCCCCCTTCCCCCTCCCCCCCTTCCCCTTCCCCTTCTCCCATCTTCTCTCTCCCATCTTTCACGATTATTTATTCGGAGCCCTGGCCCGAAGCCGTACGCCCCATCTAACATCATACAAATCACTATACTACCACTATACTACTATCACTATCACTATATATCAGCCTACTCTTTCCCATACCCCGCACCATAACAAACACTTCACTGTAACATTTCACTGTCACACCGCACCGTATCACGCACTGCCGCAGTAACTTCACAGCACATCTGGAAGGCGGCTCGCTTTCTCTTCCCCATTTAGGGAAAGTTCCAGCAAGCCATGTCTCACTGACAGCAACTCCATCTTCTGGACTTCACCATGCCTCACCTCCACTGAAATGCGGCTCACCTTTTCTTTCCCATATACGGAAAGTTCCGGTAAGCCTGATCGCACTGACACTCTCACCACCACTTCTCGATTGTCCCACAGCAGCAACCAACAGCAGCACATTATTTATGGACGTGGGAGGGGAACAGGGGGGGGGGGGGCGAACTCCTCTATACACTAATCCCAGATTTACAGAAAAACGTCGCAATCGCCCGCAACTTTGTCAACGGGCACCTGCCGCTCATATGCGACAACAGCCCTTGTATTGTACCCAACTCGCGCACCCATGTGGCCACTAAATGTCGCCAACGCGTGTGCTTTCGACAAAACAACAGCACATGCTCCGGTGTCTCATCAACCTGACACACAGAGCAGCTCGGTGTTGCTACCCAGCCATAACGAAATTGGTGTGCGCGCAGCATGGTGTGGCCAACTCTCAACCTGGAAATCGTCTTTGCATCTTGATAGCACAACTTATCAATGACTGACTTTGAAACACAACATGGGTGCAAGGCATGAAAACCCCTGGCTATGTCAGCAGCATCCCAATCTCTCTGCCACAGCGACTGCGACCACTGCCTGACAATAGCACGACGCATTTGAACTGAAAGCACTGGAGTGATACTAGTACATTCTTCAGTTGCCGCTTCTCTGGCCAGTCCATCAGCAGCCACATTACCCGCAATACCACTGTGACCCCTCACCCATCGGAATTCAACTCTACTAGTTCGCGTTGCTATCCAGAACTTCCACAGCACTGTGTAGATCAGAGGATCGCTCACCTCCAGGGTTTCACATGCTCTCAGCAGGAGCCTATGGCTAGCGAGAGAGTCTGTGCAGAGAGTAAACGAGGGCAACTCCAAGTCAATAGCGACATCAAGAGCAACAGAGACGGCAAGCAGCTCGCAGAGCATACTCGACGTAACTGCCTCTACGCGCCGCTTCACAGTGACTTTCAGTGACGGGATTATTATACCCACTCCTCCCGTCCGACTGCCAGAGCAAAACGAGGCATCGCAGTAAACTGTACAATCCGTGCTGTTCGTTGAAAAGACCTGAACCACTTCCGGACACCATGTCCACGGGCCAAGCGCACAAGCCCTAGCTACTGGAAGCGCACAGCCTGCCACTTGGTTGAGCAGCGAGATCCCTGCTCCAGCCTCACCTAGGACACTCCTCGCCCGCTCATTCAATCCTTCGTAGTCCTCCAGAATCCGGCCAACCGGGTCAGATCGCCCACGACTCAAATTACGCATACACAACGCAACCAGGAGTTCCTTGGCTCTGTACTCAACTGGTGGTTCATTGCACTCCACCCACAGCGCACAAACTGGGGTGGATGCCACACAGCCTGATACCGAGCGTAAGCAGGCATTTACAGCAACTTGTAGTGATTGCAAATGCCGTTTAGAGCACGCCAAAAATGGCAGATGATAATCCATGACTGAACACAGGAAGGTCCTATACGCAGCAAGAAGCGCCCCTCTCGTGACACTCTTGCCCACACACAGCGCCCGCAATACAGATGTACGGGCAAGCACCTTTTCCTTCACCCTGCTTGCATTAAGCGACCAGTCCAACGCAGCATCCAGCACCACACCCAAGTACTTGACACTTGGTTTAGGACCAATTACTTGATCATCCACACATAACCGCACTTGATCCAGAGCAACTTTCGCATACCGAGCAAACACAACTACTTCAGTCTTTGCGGGGGCTAAAAGCAACCCTCGTTCTTGTAGAAGACTTTGAATGCATTCCAGAGTGCTCTGTGCTCTCGCTACCATCAGGTCTAGCCTGTCACCCACAAACCAGACAGCAACATCATCTGCATAGCAGACTATATTTGCTACAGCAGAGACTTTCTCCAAAACATCATTAATGGCAATGGCAAAAAGTGTCGGACTCAGGCAGCTTCCCTGTGGGAGCCCCCTATCCGTAGTCGCCACTGATGACCAGCTGCCATTAACCCTGGTTGCAAATGCTCTTACGCCCAGGAGAGCGACAATGGTGCTAACAAGCCCCTGACTAACTCCCATATTCAGCAGCGAGGTTTGGACCCACGCTATGGACACAGTGTCATAGGCTGCCTTGATATCTAGAAAGACTGCCAAGACTTTCCGAACACACTACAGCAGTGCTATCGGCCGATAATTCGCTACCTCACACCGGTTACTTCCCGGTTTGTGCACTGGTACTAAGATAGTAAACAGCCATGCTGGAGGGATGGGTGACCCATCCAGAAGCTGCTGGAACAAGTCAAGCAAAGTCCGCTGTCTTTCTTCTGATAGCCGCCGTATGGTGTCGTAGCCAATGCTATCGATACCTACTGCACTCGAATCCCTACACCGCAAAAGCGATGCTTTGAATTCATAAAAGTCCCAAGGTGCATCTCCTGTCTGGGACACCATCACTGGTTCTGCGACCGGTGGGGGAATCCCTGTAGCAAGACTATATACACTGGCGAAGCGTGCATTGAAGGCATCAGCCATTTGCTCTTTCCGTAACACTTCACGATTCGTAATAGTGGCAGCCGGGCTGTATACCCACTCTTGCACCACTTTATTCTTACTCCGTCCCAGGGATTTCCAGGCCTGCTGTAGTGAATTCGACTTGGCAACCTTTTCGCACAGCCGCTCACCATACAACTCCTTTTCTTGTTTCAGGATGTAGTGTGTTTCAGCAGAAACTCCTTGGTATACCATCCAACGCTCATCACTTGGAGCTCTGCTCCACTGCCGATAAAACCTTCGCCGATCTCTTACAGCAACAGTACACCTCTTCGTCCACCATGGTGGGCGACTCGACTGTACTGCCCGAGACTGCACTACACGTCTCGGCGCACACGCACCAATCCAGTCTCCGAAAATACCATTACCGACGACTGGCCGCAGACGCCTATTTGCCGACTCTGACATGGTTGGCCCTACCGCGGGCCCAACACACTTGCGAGGGCACAGGGCCACTGGAAAGTGGTCACTACCACGTAAATCATCAGAGACTGCAAATGTGACCTTCGCCGCAACACTGCGCGAACACTGCTAAACTGCTAAACTGCTAAACTGCTAAACTGTGCTTTTAACAACATCTGTTTTGCTACTCGAGATCGCACTTCCACTTCAAAAGCATAGCCTACTCTAAGCGGACCAACAGCTGTTATTTCCCCCACTCCTACCACGCCTTCTACTGCAAGGTATATTTGTGTGATGGAGTAGGTTCTACCCGCTGGAGCACAGACCATCACTACTGATCTGGGCATGCACACATTCGAGAGCCCACCTCCATACAATTTCTTCAAGGCCTGCAAGTTTCTTGAACGTCTTTGATAACCAAAGTCCCCCTCATTACTCACTGAGTCATTCACCTCAGCGTCACTTTCTCCCCAATTCGCACGTGACTTCCCTGCCACAGCAGCACTGAATAGTTTCACTGCTCGCACTGCTGCTTCTTTGTCACTTGCCTTGATTTCTTCACCTTCCCTGCTCGCTTGCTGCCTTGCACCCATCTGAGTCAATGTTGATGTCGTTGCTACTGGCATCTGTGCTACCTTTCCGCCATCTTGTTTTGCATCCATTGCCTTTATTTTCATTGTGGTATCCACTCCATATTCCCTTACACGCCTCTCACTAATGCCTCGTTTCTCTGCCTCTCGCATCACTTGTACGAATACCTCATCTGTAACCACCCCAAAGTTGATTTCACTATCATTGAGTACTTTTTGTTTCCTCAGCTCTTGAAGAAGCGCATCAACATCAGCTGCCATTTTACCCATCTTTCATTTTACCGTTCAACAATCGACTTTTTAGCAAAGACATAACACGTGAACGAAGAATGAATCTGGAGTTTGCTGAGTGGCATTATTCCGTAAATACAGTGGTAAAACAATGTAAAACAATCAAAATGATCGTTTAGGGTCCCGTAACTCCGGAATGGATCGACCAATCGAAAAAGTAGTCCCTGTAAGGTTGAAGTCCAGGAAAATTTCTGGCTCAGATCATGTTTCAGATTTTAGGTAGATGCAGTAGTTTTTTCTGAAACCGTGTCAGCCGAGAAGAACAACGAGAAGTGAACAGTTTTCAAATTTACGTGTGGCTCCCTACGTTTACTCTTGCACGGAATTGCATAAAAGTTGGTGTAAAGTTTGGAAAAGTTGCTATCTACTATCTGGCCAAGTTTGGTCGAAATAACGGAGAAATTATTAGTTTTAGTTTTGCTGGGGAGAGGACTTCAATCATATATATACATGTATGATATTCGGTTGCTTTATTCCGTTTTGTCATTTAACGGAAACCAACTTTTCTTAAGCAGCGGTTGCAGTGTTGTGGGTAACGTGGATTGTTGAACGTAGCTTTTTTTTTATCGGTTATCTTTTTTTTATTTGTTTCAGTAAATTTATTACATTTGTTTGTTTTCTTCCACTTTTCATTTAGCACAAACGGGAGCTGGGATCCACGTGGAGTGTTAAATCCAGGATCCCAGCCCTCCACCGTGGATCCCAGCACTCCTCATCCTCGTTCATTGTTGTGATCCTATCGTGCTGTGTAGGATATCGCCCGCTTTCCGAGTGCTGGGATCTATAACAATGTCGAGCGCCCGAGCCATTGTTGGATTCCAGCATCATGAGTAAAGCGGGCGAAATCCTTCTTCTCACCCGTTTTGAAGCTATCAGTCCGACTACATTGTTGAGCGCGAGTGGAATACATTGTTGCACTTAGCCAGAAGAATGTTGGTGTAGAATATTCGCTAAGACGCAATGCGACACACAACGATAAGAGCAACGTTTAATTTTGAAAGCGGTTGCAATGTTGTAGCTAATAAATATGAATTCTTGAACGATTTCTTTGACGTTTGAGGTGGTGTTGTTTTCAAAATTTTTCCATTTTTTTTTTTTTTTTTTTTTTTTATTATTATTAAAGAAAGAAAGATGCCACGAAGTGAGCAAACACTTATTAGTGGCAACATTACAATACAATCCATCAACAAAATAGTATACATTTCTAGCAATTTAAAAAACAAAACCATCAGAACCATAAACTATATTGTATAATTTGGTACTTCTCCTTTCTAGTACCTTATAGCCCTCTTTATACAGTTCTATTCAAAAATGTATGTCAGAAACGATCATTTTAGCCATTTTTCAATTTTATTTTTAAACCCTATACAACTTCTCAACTAATTAACTCTGAATCAAAAACCCCTCAATTCATTTATTTATCCCCATCAATATAATTAATCCAGTAGCTTTTCATTTTTTGCTTAAGTTCATTATGTCCTTTAATTGTTTTTAATGTGTTTGGTATTTTATTGAAGTTTTTCACAGAATTATATACAGTCGTCATTTTTCCGTATTTATTAGACCATAAAGGTAGGAATAAATGGTCTTTTCTAAGTTTCGATTTCGCTTTTTGATTTTGAAGTAAATTTGTTAATGGGAAAAAATTTCTTATTGTTATCGTATAATTGCACAGATTTTTTACATTAAGTATTTTATGTCTATCTCTGATTTCCTTCACGTTATTATTTTGAAACAATACTTTTAGTACTTTATTCTGTAATTTTTGTAATTTATTCAACATGTAATTGCTTGCATTACTGTAGATTTCGCAGGCATACAGCAAATTTGCTTCAATCCACGCTGTGTAAATTAGTTTTTTATTTCTATCGTTTATTGCCTTTCTTATTTGATATAATTTAGGCATTAGTTTTTTTATTTTTATAATAATGTTGTCTACATGATCTTCATGCTTCCATTTATTGTCAATGCAGTATCCTAAGTATTTAACCTTACTTTCTTTCTTCATGATTTTATATAAATTTTTTTTATTGTCAGAGTAAATTTTTATTTTTGCCTCCTGACCTAATTTCTTTGTGCCCGTTGAAATGTCCATATTTATTGTTTTGTCCTCATTGATAAATACCTGGTTTTTCCAACACCATTCTTGTATTTTGTCAAAATCCAGTTGCAGTGTACCCATAGTTTGTAAATAATTATCTCCGTAACAAAAAAGACAAATATCATCTGCGAACAAAATAATATTTTCGGTTAATCTTTCAATATCATTTATGTATAGTAAGAAGAGAATTGGTCCTAATATTGATCCTTGTGGCACACCATCATTATTTGGAACTTCCTTGCTTATGCCTTTATCAATTTTGGTTACACATCTTCTATTTTCAAGATAATTTTTAATAATGTTATTTATTTTGCCTCTTAGACCCAGTTTTTTCATTTTTTCAATCAGAATATGTCTGTTTATCGAGTCAAATGCTTTTTGAAGATCAATAAAAATGCAACCAAAATATTCATTCTTATTAAGTGCTATGGCAATCTTATCATTTAAAAATTTTAATGCTTCAGTTGTTCCCCTTCCCTTTTGAAATCCGTATTGTTTTTTAGTAATAATGGAAAATTTATTTATAAAGCCAGAAATTTGATTAGCAAAAAACTTTTCACATATTTTATTAATTGCAGGCAAAATTGAAATTGGTCTGTAGTTATCGTACTCATTTTTTTTCCCTTTCTTATAAATGGGTCTGATTTGTTGAATTTTTAGTTTGTCAGGCCAACACTCTGTTTCAATTATTTTGTCAATTAATATCTCCAAGAAGACTGCACTGTTATTTTTTGTATCAATTATGTTTTTTAATATAATTTCATCTGCACCAATTGCACCAGTATCTCTTATTTCATGCAGTATTTTTAATATAGTGTGTTTATCTGGTTTCTCAACCCACATAGTTTTATTAATTTCCTTATAATCCAAATCGGTAAAATTACTTCCCAGTGAAAAATTATTTTTTTTTAATTTTTCAGCTTGACTTGAAAAATTTAAATTAAATTCATTTCTTATTTTGTCTAAGTTACTCTGTTTAAAGTTTTTTTTAATGGTATCATCAATACTATTATTTCTCTTACCCGTTATTTCATTTATAGTTTTCCATGTTAATTTAGGATCCTTTTTGCTTGCTTCAATCTTACTTCTAAAAAAATCTTGTTGATCCTTATAAATGCTCTCTTTAGCTAATTTTTTGTGCATTCTATAAGATATATTTAGTTCCTCATTATTATAATTATTTTTTTTAATCTTGTGCCATAGTTTATTTTTTTCTCTAATATATTTCTTAGTTTTTTCCGAAATCCATTCTTTAAAGTATTTTTTTTCACCTTCCGTTCCCTTATTTGTCTTATGGCTTTTGATTGTTTTGGTATTTTTTTCATAAATATTTTTAATTTGTGCTTCAATTTCTATATATATTTCATCAGTAGTTTTCAGCTGCTTTAAATATTCCCATTTTATTTTTTCAAGGTCCTCAATTATTTTATTTTTGTCCACTATTTTTTTTATGTTCATTAAATTAATCTTCTCGTCATCATTTATTTTTATCTTATTTCCGCACACCATCGCTGTCAAGTAGTGATCAGCAATTTTAGTTTGATTTACAATTCCCATACTGTGCAGTTTTTTAGTTCTAAGTGCGATATGGTCGATACAAGATTTACTTATTTTATTATTGCTTATTTCCTCTCTAGTGACCGTTGTGATTTTGTGTTCGAACCCATATTGAGCAAGGTTATTTTCATAAGTCTCACATCGGTTTTGATTCTTTTCTCTGCTTTCCTTTTTTAAGATGTCAATATTGAAATCACCAAGAAAACATACATTATCTTTATCTTTCGTCTCTTTCAACAATTTTTTCATTTCTTTAGCAAATTTTTTTTTATCCGTTTTTGGCTGCCTATATACAGCAAAAATTGTCATTTCAATATTATTTTTAATCATTTGGGTTTTAATACAATCATTTGTGTCAATTTTGATTTTATCGACCTCTGTTTTCAATTTGTTATTCAAGAACATCATGATGTCCCCTCCTCTACATGTATCTTGTCTCGTAATAACTTCCTGTTCAAATGCATCCAATTTATATAAATTTGATTCATTCTCTTTAATATTAATTTCCGTAAGTACTATAATATCCCATTCGATTTTCATTTCTTTTAACTCAAAACAAAAGTCATTCCAATTCTTTCTCAAACTTCTGATGTTCACATGCATTATTCTAATCGTACAGTAATCCACACCAGTGTTTTCATTTAAACACTTCCTCATGTTTTTTGAATCTTCAACAATATAATTTATACTTTCCGTGTCTTCCATCTTATAATAAATCACTTTCACTCCTTACAATTTTGGTAATTTTCTGACTTTCGTCCTTTTTCATTCTTACCTTTCCCTCCCTGAACCAAACAAATTTGACGTCATTTTTCTTTGCGTGTTCCTTCGTCTTCCAGAACAGGTTTCTATTATATGGTGTCATATGTTCATTAATAAAAATTCTCCTTCCATTTCCGTTTTTGAAGCAGTCATCGTTTGTTGTCGTTTTCTTCCTGCTTTTAATCCATTTGTCTCTATCTTCTCTTGTCTTAAATTGTATCACGATGTTTGGTGTTTTATTCGGGTTTCGTGTTGGGACCCTGTGTGCTTTTTCCACTTCTGTTATGTCATGTTTAATATCGAATTGTTTTGCAATTCTTTCGATCGTGTCCACAATATCTTCCTCCTGGCAGTCATCCACATTGGCTATTTCAATATTAAATATTATCTTCAATATTTAATTGAATATATTCGGTTGCTTTATTCCTTTTTGTCATTTAATGGAAACCAACGTTTGTAAAGCAGCGATTGCAATGTTGTGAGTAACGTGAATTGTTGAAAGTTTTTTTTTTTTTTAATTATCTATTATGTTATTTTATTTGTTTCAGTAAATTTATTAAATCTGTTTGTTTTCTTCCACCTTTCATTTAACATAAACGGGGACTGGGATCCACATGGATTGCTGAGATCCAAGATTCCAGCCCTCCTTCGTGGATCCCAGCACTTCTCGTCCTCGTTCATTGTTGCGATCCCGTCGTGATGTATTGTTATAAGAGGACTGAGAGCTTCAAAACGGGTGAGAAGGGCATTAGTTACAGCCCAAAAAAGAACAATATCGTAGATAAAAATCGTATATTTGAAATTAAAATTTCGTGCCAGGCAATATGATAGCTGCAAAACGAAAATTAAGTAAGATTTGGAGGGAGATCAGTCACGCACGTGGAAAGAATTTATAGAAACGCAGTGGGCCTAGTGAAAAAAAAAGTTTCAAATTTCTTGTTGCCGGATTCTCACTGCCCGTTTCATTTACGTATTTCCTTTTTTCCTTTAGCTTTTCAATTTTTTTTTTGTGTATTTAATTTTACCTGTTGTCTTTAATAATGGCGAAAATTCCATGGGTGACTCACCTGGGACATGGGGCACATGAGGCCACGTTTACCCAGAGCCGGATTAAACATCATACAGGCCTGGTGCTTAAGATTTATTGTGACCTTGTCCCCCCCCCCCCCACCCATCCCGCAAAAAAAAATATTTTCTTTTTTTAACAACAAACTTTTTTTTGTAAAACAGTTAAAGTGAAAAAAAAAATATTTAAAATGGTACCTTGTTTTATTTTTTCCCGTAACCGTGAGGCACCCGTGAGGCCCTTTTTAGCTGTGACCCGGTGTTTCAGCACCTAAAGCACCCCCGCCCCCCCTTGGTCCGGGCCTGCCTTTCCCTGGTGTTTATGAGATTCACGACTAGAACCGACTAATGCCAGCAGTCTGCGGTCCCAAAAAATATTACACTAAATTCCTTCAAAGTGTCGTAGCAATTTGCTTACTTTATTTTATTTTATTTTGGTTATGGACAAGTTGCATGTATTAAATGCAGCACGTCTTTGTTTTAATGTTGATTTGAAGAAAGGGACTAGATAATTTCTCAGAACAGCAAAATATTAAGAAGATAGGTTCGGACATAAGGTGCCACAAATATTAAATTTAAAAAGCACTTCAATGTCTGTGTCTTGGCATTGAAGTGCTTTTAATATTTTATTCAGCTGTCCTTTTGGATACATGGTGTATGGGCTTCCCCTTACTCCGGACGGGTGTAATAGACGTGTGGTTTTGTCTGTCATGTTTAAGTCCATGCTGCATGAAAGTAAGTTTCTTTAAGCACAATTTTGTGTGTATTGGCTAACAGCCGCTGATTTTCGTTCGTTTCGCTCACTCAATCAGCGCATTTCCCTTACCACTCTAAAACCTTCTTCTCCCTTGCCTTTTTGCCTGGGACAACAATGTAGTGCCAGCGAATTTATATAACAGGCACTGTGAACAACTTCTTGTTTCCAGCATTGTTAGCATCTATTTATTCTCAGCCTAGTGCCTATAGGGCTTCGTCGGGCAGATGACCAGAAGTGGTTAATGCTCGCTAAAACCCTTTGAACCCTTTACTCTTGGCGCTAATGACCGAGCTGTCGACGCGCCATTAAGCCTCAACACCCCCCCCCTCCTTTATTTTTCTCAGCCTACACCTTGCAGCTGGTGTTTGCTGATTTGCATTGTTGCCTAATAACAATGTTAAAAACAATGGTCATCGTGGCTGAGTTGTGAGAGAGCTCAGCCTGGTTGCTGGAGGTTGGCGGTTCTGGTTGAACCCCTGGAAAGGGGACCTTGGCAAAGTCCCCGCCAGGACTGCCGGCCAGGGTACCGTGAGAGGCTACCATGCTCCTTCAGCGGCTATGGGAACTATTCTGGCTAATTCTGGACAATCTTTCGGCTTCTACGATGATCGGAGGTTTCCCGGATCGAATTCCCTCTGTTTGGTTGGGTAGGCATTTAATAACTATATTGTAACATTGTGTAGTATTGCAAATTGAAGTATGTATGTTGGAATATCCATAGAGTAGGCACATAGCTTCAGGCTGCTACCCCAATAAAGAAAGTATTAACTCCCGTTACTCCGGAATGGCACGACCAACTGAAATTCTGATGCAATTGTGCAAATCTGCGCCACCGTAGATGTCCATAGAAACGATCCGCGCTATCATACACCAAATATCAAGGATGGAGAAACTAACACAAAATTTGGTCCGGTAGGTTTTTAATGTATAGACTACCGGACTGTCTTGCTTTGCTCTCTCATTCCACGTTGTCTCGCTACGCTCGAGAAGATTTCTTGCTGCAACTTGTATGCTGCTGACAGACATTCCACACGAAAAACGATCAAGCAAATGATCAGAGTGTATAGTACGCGTTTTTCGTAAGGCGTCAATGCATAAACAATAAATAAACAATAAATAATTTCCATTTTCACAACATATGATATATCTAGGGTGAAAAATGGAGGTGAAGAAAAATTTAGGGATAATTCTAGAGGGGTGGAATTTATTGATCTTACTTTATGTTCTTGCATGATGCAGCCAACAGGTTGCGTTAGCAGCAGTGGCACAGACGGGGGGGAAGAGGGAGCTTTCATTGGTGGATTGTCAATAACTGTCACATTGACACACACGGGTGCAAAGATGGGTGGTTTGACCTTCACCGATTGCGTTGTATTGGTTGTATTGCATAATTTTTTTAAGTAGTAAACTGTACGTTTTGTTTGTTTAGAACTATGTACAAAAGATAATTAGTTGTTGTTGCCATTCTGATTTTTTAACCTGATTTCGCATGATTTTTAACCCGATTGACGATTTTTTTTAAAGTAAAAAATCAGAAAAACCAAGTTTCCCTTTTATAAGTTTCACTTTCTGTTTTGCTTTAGAAGTTATTTCCATTTAATAATGGCTCTATTATCGTATTTTTTTCCGTACTTATTTTTATTTGTATTTGATTTCGGGATTATTTTTAAGGGACAATTGTTATTTTTCGTAGAGACTTTGAAACAAAAACCTATTTTAGGGGTTTACTACGGGGGATGAACCCTTCATATCGGGGGCAAACGCTTGCAGCCATCTGGTAACACTGGTGGCAAGTTGATTATTCGTAATGAGCATAATTTAGATAGGGGTAGACATACAGCACCCTCTTTGATCCGATTTAAGGCTTTAGGCCTAAAGCAAATGCAAAAGCGACATACCGGTCACGGCACCGTAGCTGGCTCTTTGTCTTTATTGTGTTTGCTAGGAATCAAATAAACAATCGTAACATTATTAAAAGAAGATGCATTCACTACTTATTTTCTGGCTTTAATCGTTCATTACAAATTTTAATGGACAGTGATTTTTAACCCGAGTAGCTGGCTCTTTGTCTTTATTGTGTTCGCTAGGAATCAAATAAACAATCATAACATTATTAAAAGAAGATGCATTTACTACTTATTTTCTGTCTTTAATCGTTCATTACAAATTTTAATGGACGATGATTTTTGACCCGAGTAGCTGGCTCCTTGTCTTTATTGTGTTCACTAGGAATCAAATAAACAATTGTAACATTATTAAAAGAAGTGTATTTACTACTTATGTTCTGCCTTTAATCGTCCATTATAAATTTTAATGGACGGTGTAAGTCGTCTGAGTAAAGTTAAAAAGTAAGTTTTTGTCAATTGTGTTCTCTTTAGCTAGTGGCTGGTGCCCAAAGGAACCAGATTGCTTATTTTGCAAAGAGGACAGCGATTGTTCAAGAATTGTTGTTCCAGAATCTCGTTGTTGTGATTCAAGACTGTACGACCACGGCGACTCCAAATGCTGCTCGTGTATAGGTATGTACGTTTTTTTCTAAGAACTGACCTAAAAAAATGATCAAGTATGCAAACTGCAAGGATCACTGTAGATACCGAAAATGTTGGTCGACATTCAGTCCTCCCTTAATTCGTTCTTTACTAAAGAAATTGCTTCCCCTTCCCTCCTAAGTTGCACCAAACTATAGAAGCTTTCGAACCGCTGAAATTTTTATTTATTTTTTACTAACCATTGGGAAAGTGAGTACCAGCTGTTACTCACGACTCGTAAGTGTTTAGATGGACTCGAGGGTGTTTATTAGCAGAACCAAAAATTATCGACTGTATTATCGACTGTAGAGACAGTATCCCAATTGTAAGTGTTGTATATGATTGTTTTAATGGTTGAGGCAGTCAGGGCCGTAGCTTTCGTGGGGGGGGGGGGGGAGAAGAAGTGAGGGCAAAAGCCCTCATATAAAATTCGACTTGAAATTTGACCTGAGATTGACGAAGTGTATTCCACTGTAAGTAATTTTAGAAGCCAAAGTAAAATGACCGAAGTTATGTTTTTTTTCAATAATCCTAAATATTTCAGAAATTTCCAACAAAAGCAAAATTTGTGGTACTTCCGTCCACATTTATGTTCCTATAACGGACCAAAAACTAAGACCAGTAAAAGAATACTTGTTGGTGACTGTTTTAGAATTAATAGAAAAAAAAAGACTGGTAAAAATTCAACTGAAACAATTTACAGAGTGTAAACAAACGCCCATCGTAGCATATGGGGAATGGTGTTTCATTTCTATTAATTTACAAAGTATGAAATGCATACTCGATCGATTTCATTTAAAGCATTAACTTGCATACAATAATACTGGGAAAAATATACCGTAAAACGTAAATAAGTTGTAATAATTTTCACATAGAGAAAGATGATTAAAATAAAATCAAAGTACACGTTTTCTATTCATTTTAGAAGAAAAATTGCCCAAGCAAAAATACTTTGGCTCAACTTCATGTGATTATTTTATTTATTTATTTTTAAAGTATTGATCCAACAGGTTTAAAAACCCCATGATAAGATCAAGGAGAGAGGCAGTGACAACAAAGAAGTGTACAAATCATTGTAGTTTTGAAATGTTTGCTTTCCAGCTTAAACAAGTGGTGAAAGGATTTAGGTTACGTCTGTTGCAAAATTCTGGTAAAGTTTAATGCCAGTTTTTTTTTTTTAATTCAGTTCTGGGGTGAGGAATCACACAATTTTTCTTTAAATCCTAGTTGAACCTGATGGAACGTGGATGTAGAGGTTTTTTAAGAGATCAGCACAATGAATTTTGTTATGAAATAGGCTATATAAAAAGTTTAGGTTAATGGATCTCCGGAAATTTTGTAATGTTGGAATTACAAACCTTCCACACAGTTCTTCGTACGTGTAGTTGTGTCGATTAATTCCAAATTTCCAACAGGCATACCTTACAAAATTACGCTGTACACACTCAAGTTCATTTTTAAATACTGTTGTGATGGACTCCGAACAACCGATGCATACATTAATACACTACGAACAACAGTATTAAATACAAAAACAATGGTTTTTACATCAGTAACAAAAAAGGTGGACTTTTCAGAAAACCGAGCACTTTGAAAGCTTTATGAACGATATTGGTTATATGTTGATTAACGATGTGTTGTTTAGATAGACAGTTTAACTACAACACAACATCGCAATCGTTAACCGAAGTAAACCTTTGCAATTCCATTTTCTCAAGTGTGTATGAAAAAGTAAAGGGATTCAAGTTTCTATAAGAATGAAGGTGATAACATGGCATTTATTAATATTTAATTTAACGTCCCATTTTGTACTCCATGCTGAGAGACAATCTAAATCAGCTTGTAGCCTATATTGGTCATTTTGAGATGTAATTAAAAAAAAGATTTTCAGGTCGTCCGCGTAGAATAGGTGTGGGATGTTGTGTTTATTTAAAGAGATCGAAGATCGTTGATATAAATAATGAAAAATAGAGATCCTAAAGCAGAACCTTGTGGTACCCCGGAAGACACTGGATTATTTTGGGATAACACCCCATTGAGGACTACTCTCTGCTGTCTATTGTTTAGGTAGGACTCGCACCATTTTAGAATAGACCCGTGAAAGCTTAATTTATTCAATTTATGGATAAGGAAATCATGATTTATGGTATCGAATGCTTTAGAGAAATCGGTGTAGATGCTATCAACTTGGTATCCCTTATCAACTGCCTGAATCACATAGTCCCAAAACTACACAAATTGGTAGTAGTGGATCTGCCCTCACAAAATCCGTTTTGCCTGCCAGAAATGTAATTTTCAACATGTCCATACATGTATTTTTGATTTAGTGTTTCAAATAACTTTGAAACATAAGGTTAGACAGAAATAGGTCTATGATTTTCCACAGATTCAGTATTTCGTTTCTTCAGTATTAGAGTAACATTATCGTTTGAGACGTACCACGTAACAAGACCAAATAATCAACATTACATGCCCTCAGTGCAGTACAATATTCCTCCTCCCCAAATTTACTGTTGACTTTACTGCAAAATGAGGTATTCATAGATTTAACAAATGTAAAGGCAAGTAACAAAAGCTATATCAGCGTCAGACGAAAACAACTTACCTGGTCGCTTTTTACAATATCGCCCACAAGTGTTTGGCTGAGTTGCTATATTATAGTAATAATTGTTACGAGACTGTTCATAATTTAAAAAATATATATAATATGCAATATATTTTTCAGTACACCACACATTCAGACTTTTTACTTGTATCCTGCTGGTATGCCTGCCTTTCAAACTATGTATGTCAATCGCATATTTCTATCCTCCCTCAGTATTACTAAGAATGTATAGGGTTGGGGAGGAGAATTGGTGACCGAGACCCATTCTGAAACGTCTTAAATACATTCGTATTAGTTCGATCTTAGTTTATAGAAGGCGCCATGGGTTTTATGTGGGAATTTCTACTAAATTTTTAGCCTAAAATTAAACTAAACTAAGCGAAACTAGCTTGTATTTAATTATTACTTACTGATGCAGTGTTAGTGCATCCTTGTTTTCACCTAGAAGCAGGTGACACATTTGTTGAGAGACATCTAATGCTGTCCGGGAGCTAAAACCGCATATTTCAACAACTTCAAGGCTGCTTGTCGGTATATTTTATTTACCCTCACCATCGTCAAATTCGTGATAACCGTGAATCCATAGCAATCCGTTAATGTACCGTAACCGGTAGCCCAATTTACAAAGTATAAACAAAAACCCGACACAGTACGATTCAAAGTAACCTGTCCGAAATTAATGACTTCCCCGTTTAGTTTCTCAAAACATCTAACGTGCTTACATGTACGGCAATGCCACACAGTTAGCCACTCGTGCAGTGCACCTTGCCGTTAACAGGGATGCTGCGCGCCGCTAGCTACCATGCACACATGGCTTAAAAACGAAATTAAGAGGATTTTTGCCCAACTACCAATAAATTTCTCCTGGAAAAAGAAATCCAGTACACCTTTCACAAATTTCTTGCAAACGGCTTCCCCTTCCATCTTCTCTCCAACATTATCGATTTAAAATTTTATTTTCCAGCAAGAAAATTCAAACCAAGCCAGACTCTTACTTTTCTGTCCCATATTTTTCTGGAATTACAGAACCGATCCGACATATACTTGCACCCAATAATATTAGGCTAATCACTTGCTCCCACCCCAACCTTAGGCAAAGCACCATACCTAGGAATTCAAGCGATGAAAAAGTAAGGAGATTCTCCAAAAAAAATATGGTGTACAGAATTCCATGCTCCGACCCAAAATGCACGGCCACTTAAGTGGGACAGACGCAGCAAAAACTTCGTGAAAGGATTACCGCCCATAAATCCAATGTAAATTTAAATCTCACCACAAATTCCCTTATTCAACACCGCATCAATACAGGGAGTTCTCCAGATAGGAGAAAAACAGGGCACACTCCTGACCTGGATAATGCCACAATACTTTTTACTGAAAAACAGCTGAGAGCCAGGATTAATCTTGAAACTCTTGTTATTTTATCACATCAACCACCTGATCACAATCACATATTACCTGAAAACAGAAACTTCAAAGAATACGTTCCCATAATAAGACAGTTGGGGCTATCCCAGTTCGAAATTTGAAGTACC
>JAHWFP010103167.1:115265-132452 GCA_023313725.1 Lithobius niger | reverse complement strand
CAGTTCGAAATTTGAAGTACCCCCCCCCCCCCCTCCCGCTCACTTTGAATATATAATGCGCGAGAGATCCACCTGGCTTCACTTCTTACCAGCACTCGCAGGGAAGAGGTCGTCTTGCTGGTCTCCCTACTGTGTTTGCTGTTTCGGCCAGCAATACATAGGTTCTTGTTTTTAAACTTTTTTAAAATTTTTATTTTTTAAGATGTGTCTGCCATAACATGATTTTGTATTCTTTTATTTGTGTACGAAGCCTTTGAGCGGATATCCACACTTGATAACGGGGTGCAAATTATCCCCGAAACGTCGTGTTTTATTGTTTTACATGTGCACTTTTATGGGCTATATTTTTATCATAAACTATTTCGGTCCTGGTATTACTTCATGCACACATGGCAGCCGGCCCAGCGTCAACATCCGGGAAAGCGAGCCAGTCCTATTGTTCAACCAGTCAGGACCGGATCGCGCCAGTTGGCCGTCACGTGACGTAAATCCTCAGGCAAGAGCCTATTGTTCTGCCCCGGCCCGCTCGGGTATAAAACGGGACAGCTTCGAAGGCTCGAATTAATTGGTGTGTGGTGGTCAGACTAGCAAGTCAAACTACCGGAGCTGATGAGGGCAGGACAAGGGCCTTGACCTAGCGCCTAATATGTAATGCTAAGTGTGCGGTCCCCTAGCTGTACAGTAAGAGGTGAATTAGGATTGAGCATTGTGTCTTATGAATAATCGTCCATCTCCTTAGCAAGCACTTACAAACAAACGCCGAAAAATTTTGGAAAAGGGTATAAGAGTGAAACGGTACAATTGAGTCATTCCTGTTTGAATTATTCTGTATTTTTAATTCGACGTGTCACATATTGACTTAATGTGGTTGTGCCAAAAAGAAGGGCCTAGAGCAAATCGAGTCAGCCTCATCTCCTCAAAAACCAGACTCATTTGTTCAGTTACGATCCAAGGAACTTAAAGTCGAGGTGTGGGTGATTTGCAGTGTAGAAGGTCAAAAGGCTATTTGCTAAACAGAATTAGACATCTCGATTTAAACTAGGCTAACCTCTAATGAGGGCTTTCAACGTGAAACCGTTTCCATAGTACACGGACTGTTGATTGCGTTAATAAGAAAAACTGCAATGAATAACGGCGTGTAACTGCACATTTGGGCAAGTTACCTCTTCAATATTGCAGTCGGTTAGAGAGTATACGTAGAAATCGAGGTGGCTCCTCTCTTATCGTGAAAAACAATACAGTGCGTGTCGTCACTTACCTTTGGCAGGAATTGGATAAGTACACCGAATTTTGATACTGGAATATGGACCGTACATTGAATTTGATGCGTGCATAGACTTTGCTGTTAATTATTGTGCTAGCCTCGCTGCTTTTCGGGTACGATAATTACAGTATTTTATTATTCTTATTAATAATAAATAATAAATAAAATGACTTTCTTTGCTCCATTTAAAAGAGCAAAGTGGACATGCAAGGGTCGGGGTGGACCACTAACAGCACGCGTTGTTATTGAACGAGTGAGCAAAGCGAACGATATCCTGTTTTGCAGTGGCGGACTGGCCAGGGAGGGAAGGGAGGGATATTCCTCTTGGCCTCAACTGATCTCTGATTCTCAGATTTTTTTTTAATCCGTAACAAGAAGACTCACGTAAGTTTTATTGGTTCGATATTAGTTTCACCAAGAATTGATTGGGTTGGGCAGGTGAATTTGTGCCTCTAAAAAGTACTTATTGAAACGTGTTACCTTCATTCCTATTAGTTCCATCCGAGTTAACAGAGGGTGCCACGTGTTCCATCTGGTAATTTTGGCGCATTTTCAGCCTAAATCTAAAGTAAACTAAATTACAACTACGCTAAACTAAATAATAATTAAATACAAGCATTAAAATTATAAATAATAACAAAAAAAAGATCATCTCTTTAATTTGTCAAGATATTCCAGAGCCGCCTGGTCTTAGACCGTGAGGTTTATAAAACGCTAGTGAAATAAGTACTTTGTGTTGAGTAGGCCTATACATGTATCATTTGAGACAGTTTCTCGATCTCAATGCAAATCTTTCTCGAAAATAGAGTTCGAGTCAGAAGAAAACATTCCTCCCTTTCCCCCCCCCCCCCCTTACTTGAGGGGTGATACAAATTTGCGAGAGGTAAAAGGGTGGGCCCATCAATGGTCCATAATTTTTTTGTTTCGCCGCTCCTAATTGAGATTTTTCACAACATGGAGCTCTGGATCCTTGGGTAAAATTTCCCTCATGACCTTTCATCACGTCAGTGCTACTATGTCTCTCTGTCCGCCTCTTGATCACTTCTGCAGTTACCCAAAAGCATGAACCGATTCGAATGAAATTTGGTGTATGTATTCCTTGAAATAAGGCTGAATTAATTGTGCATTTATTAGCGCTTACACGTTACATGTTTTAGTTATTCTGTAGACGTCGAAATAATTTGTTTTTCGTACATAGGCGTAATATCAAAACAATGGCGAAATAATTAATTTTGTACGAGCAGCCCAGACTCTTCCACTTGCTGCCGTATCGTGGCTGAAAACAGTGGCTCTCTTCCACTTACTATATATGGTATACTCACATTTGTGGTATATAGTAGCAAACATTACAATGACTCTTATAAATAATCTTTATACATAAAAAAAATAAGCAGTAAAGCTTAACAAAAACTGGCCACATGAATTGGCAGTGTTATATTCAATGTGGAATTTGTCACAATTTTCGTGTGGTTATTTTAACTTTTCTGTTAATACATCGAAAAAGAGTAAATAAATATAAAGTCGTCAACCTTACTTGACTCCCCTTCGATCAATAAGATTTCTCCTACAACCCCTCCCCCCCCCCCCGCCCACCCCCAAATTAACTGCTGAATGTAGTGAAAATATGGTGTCCGTAGATTTAAAAATTGTAAAAGCCTGAGGAACAAGAACAAAGGGGACGGGAAACTGTAAAGCAAAGAAGTTTTCATTTTTGTTGTTATTACAAAACCAATATCAGCGTCCGATGAAAACGGTAAGTGATAGCATCGTCGTACACAAGATTCTGGCTCATTTGCCGTATTGTAGTGGCAAAAGTGACGAGACGATTTAAAAAAAGATATAACATGCAATACAGATATTATTCAGAATACAACACATTCAGACTTTTCAGTAATGTCCTTAGGTATGTCTGACCTTCCAACTGTACACGTCAATTGCACATTTTTTTTACTCCACCATACGACACGTCGAATTACTAATGCAGTGTTAGTGCATCCTTGTTTACGGCTTCATTCAATCTACAGTCTAAATTTGAAAATCGTTACGTGCAAATAACCGAAAGAAAGCTGAAAAAACATTGATTTTTGGCAGAAGCTTGAATTATGATGAGGAATGGAGTATGCGTAAAGTTCAGTTAAGAAAATAATGCCCTTTTTGTGCTAAAACTAAACAAATTGAAGAACTAAATTTAAAAAATGACGACTTCATTATGACAACGAGAAAAGACAGTAAATGTTTACGACTGTCAAGTTGTAGAAAAAAACGTCAGAATCCTATGCGCACAGTTGTATCAAAAGTGAAGGGGGGGACGTAAAATAAGCCAACTTGCCCTCCAAATAAATGTCCTATATAGTTATGGGCGTGAAGCAGCAAAAGTTATAGAACCGTCAAACTCCGTTCAAGTTTGAGTTTTCAACTTCACTTGGGCAAAACTGAATGGATGATCTCGCTTGGAGAACGGCAAACACGAGTACCCAATACTCAGTTATCCGAAAGTTGTTTTAGTTAAACGAAGGGCTATGGTTGAACGAAGGGCAGGTAGACACCCCTCCCCCGACTCCTGGTCCTATTCGATGTCAGGGAACCAGTGTGAATAGAAGGTTGGTGCACGTGAATAAGTAGGGTTAGAACGCGATTGGGTTGTCCCCGGAGACCCGGACGGATGTGATGTCATTACCCCCTTCGTGATGAAAAGTGGGGGTAATGATGTCACTTCCGGTTTTCATCAATCTGGAGGAGGGTGGGAAAGTGTCTTTTGTTACCTTTTTTTCGTTTTCGTCGATATGGAGGATGGTGGGAAAGTGTCTTTTGCTGTTTTCTTTTTCCGTCAATCTGGAGGAGGGCGGGAAGTAACTCCCACCTTTTCGCTTTTGTCAATCTGGAGGATGGTGGGAAAGTGCTTTTCGCCACCTTTTTCGCATCCTTTCCTCCGTGATGTCGTTACCTCACTTATGATGTCACAGTGGGGGTAATGACGTCACTTCCAGTCACGTGATAAAAATGGGTTTGCTACCTTTTTGCGTCCTCTAGCTACGTCCGTAACCCCCACAAATACGGGAGAACGACATAGTGTTCGAAGGAAAGAAGTATCGAGGAAGAAACCTGCTGTGGAGTTTACTGACTCAAAAAGACTTGCAGTGGGGGTAGTGGGGGTAATGACGTCACAGGTCACGTGATTATGACGTCATTAGCCCCACTTTTTAATATTCATCGATCTGGAGGATGGTTGGAAAATGCTTTTTGATACCTCCTATGCGAACCGGAAGTGCGGCCATCTTGGAGTGCCCATGCGAACCGGAAGTGACATCATCCAAGATGGTGGTGTCATATCCTCTTTTTTTTTGCCACTTTTGGTACTTTTTGAGTTCCGGCTACGTGGTAAAAGTAGGGGTAATGACGTCACCTCTGGTAATATAATGAAAGTGGGGGTAACAATGTCACTTCAGGTTTCCATGAAGTTTCTCATGTGGTATTAGCGTGAAGTTTCTCATATGACATTAGCATGAAGTTGCTCTTATGACATTAGCGTGAAGTTGCTCATATGAAATTAATGTAAAGTTGATCATATAACATTAACATGAAGTTGCTTGTGTAGCATTAGCATGAACTTGCTCATATGGTATTTGCGTGAAGTTGCTCGTATGGCATTAATTCATATGGGGGATACCCAAAATGAGTACCCCCGAAAAATCACTTATTATGAGCTTCTGGTCACAAATATGTCACAAATGAGTACAAAAGCAGAACAAATGCTGTACAAGAGGGTACAAATGTAGTATAGATGGTGCAAACCATTCAAATGGCACAAATGCGGTTCAAAAGCAGCACCAACAGGAATGTAATACAAAGAGGTACTAATGTTGTAGAAACGGTAAAATGTATAAATTGTACAATTACAGTACAAATGGGTGCAAATAGCACAAACAAAGTACAAATGCAGTACAAACAGTTACAACTGTGCCATAAAGGGGGAGAAAGCAGCATAAATCCTATACAAACGGATACACATATTCTAGATGGTATAAACAGTACAAATGGCACAAATGCAGTACAAATGCACCATAAATAGGTACAAATGCAGCAAAGTGGATACAAACACAGCACAATCGGTAGTTAAGAATATGCAAATGTCATACAAACGAGCAGAGCAAATGATAAAATATGGACGCACAATGCGACGGCATCACCCCTACAGGTCCTCACGACAGATTCGAGGGTGTTCTCACCACGTTCTTCATTCGAGTGTGGGGGTTTAATACATACATTAAACGAATCTAGATCGTAGTGGGAATAAGTTTAAAACATACGTAATGCGTTCATCACTTGTATTTTGAAGGTTTCCAATAGGTTCTTTACTCTCATGAAACAAAGTATTAACGGGTGTAGATCGTAACCAGAACACCAACGTGCGATTAAATGGTGTGTAACATTCATATTTTGAGTGTTTCCATTAGGTCTTGTATTCGAGCAACACCTTAGATGAGGTAAAAAAAAAACGGGTGTGATGGAACCCAAGCTAATGTTTAGGTCCTCATAAGCATTTATAAAAAAAAAAGGAAGATAAACGTACAGATCAGATGAAGAAATTGATAAAAAAGTTTGGAGTACGGGGAAAAAAACATAAGCGACCCACTATTGGTCCATTAGAAAGTATCACCCTCGTAAAGGAGAAATATGACGTGGAAGATGTGAAAGATGATGTGGAAGCCAACCATAACAAAGGAAAACACGTGGATGATGCCCCAAATGCGTCAAAACGTATCAGCTCAGAGCCCGCTCCATCGGATGTGAGACAAGGTTCCCCCAGCATCGTTTCGCACACTCAGTTCCAATCGCCTCATCTGAATCGGCCACCCCGGCTGAACCTCCGAAATGGCAATCTTCCCGCATATGTCACCCTGTTGCGACTGGGTGCCACCGCCTTCTTAGTAATCGTGACGTCCTGCTGAACCTGTCGTAACAGGTCATCTTTTGAAGGGTCACAGGGTTAGGTGTGACTTCGAAATATTATTTGCATATATTTTTCAAATTGCCGAAAGAAAACGATTGTGTTTGGATAAAGGTACAACATGGAGACGGGAGACCTCATGATTGGTAACAAAACTATCAAAATACGGGAGAACGACATAGTGTTGGACGGAAAGAAGAATCGAGGAAGAAACCAGCTGTGGAGTTTACCGACTCAAAAAGACTTGCAGTACGAAACGTATGACCCCGAAGTCTTGGACTCATACCGTTAGATTCTGAAAGACAGTAATGCCATATATCGAGACTACGACCCCTACTTTGGAAACCCTACTATGTTGATCATTGTTCGTCTTTGTATTGTTTTGGTCCGCACTCACGCTATACAACGTAGTTTGCCAATATCCTTCCTCTTATCACTTCCTACCTTATCTTACTACTCTACCCTCCTGTTGTCATCCCCTCCATGCAACTCAGCCCCAAGCCACGTCATCTTGAAAGTAGGCTTAGTGGCATCCCAGATTCAAGTCATCTCCTGATTAACCCATAACCTAGTAGGTGCAGATGTCTGAAACTTCAGGGGTGTCAAGGTAGTGTCACCAGCTGGGTGCACACCAAATGTTGAAGTGTCAAGGACGGCTGGTTTGGAATTGGCGAACCTAACAGCACGGTATGTCATAATGTCACTGCCGGTGGATCATGCCTAAGAAGGAGTGATCTATGTTACGTGAGCATTTCATTAATCATTCTAGACCCATTCGTACATTCCCCTCTTATGCCTACATATCGGCATCGGCACAAAATCGGTTGTGACAAGAGGAGAGATATAGATGATGAACTACATTGATGAGGTGTGTGCTGATCGTTGTGATCCTTCGATGAAAAAAATAAATGTAATGATGAAATGATGAAATAAAATAGCAATGTATTGCCACCGCTCCCGTCAGTCCAGGTTATCTCTACAAGCTGGAAGCCGTGTTGGGCAATTCACATCGCTGCAAACATCCCCTCAAGTAACTGTTTTAACACAATTAAAACCAATGTAACACACTATGCTGCTTTATAACACAAAGCACCGCAATTATTTTGCCAAATTGCAATTGCCGAAGTTATAAAAGAAACTGCATACAGAAAAAAAAACTAAATGATTGACTGACAAAGGCTAAACAGTTGCGTTGTTGTATTATACGTCAAAGCTCAACAGCAGTGTTCTTAAGTCACCGTATAAACACACAAAATCAATATTACACAATTAAAACACCTTGCATAACAGTGTTGCATTTTTAATTTTATTCTATTCTATTGTAGAAAAACTTCCACTAGACGTGAAACTTGACTCAAAAATAGCTTGCCCATGGTGTTGGCCAACTCCCCCAGGTACGTAACCGCTTGGCATTTTAACACAAGGATAAATACAGATGCAAACCTATTTACGTTGCCTTTTGGACTTATATGTCAGATTGCCTGAGCGGGGAATCGAACCCAGTACCTTTGTATTTATTTCTTTCTTGTGAACCTTTGGCTTTCCCGTCCTTAACACAAGGATTGTGACAAATTTAAAAAATAAATAAATTGTAGAAACCTTCTATCCGGCTGATGCACCAGCATAGGAAAGTGAACGAGGGGAAGGGAAAACGAGGCGGTGATGTCACACAAGAGGGATATGTGTGTATGGTGCGACAGTTTACGACAAGGGAGAGGAGAGTTACACGATTTGTGACGTCAGTTTTTTTTAAGCAACTTATTATTTTTTGAAGAGTATAAGCATTTTGCATTATATTATTCTTAGAAAAAAAGTGCCGCTAATGAAGTTTTCCATTTTCACAACTATCCCTAAGGAAAAAGTAGTAGAATAATGTTTGTGGCATCGTTTTCCGGGAGAAGGCTTGTAGAAGTTGTACCACAATAGGCCACAGGAGGGAGGGAATTAAAAAAGAACAAAATCTGCGTTTCATCATTTAAGTTCTGTACAAAGAGCCATAAATCACTTTTTTGCTGTGTTATGTACTCCATACCATAGCTGATATTAGAGCTGCGTATCCAATTGATGGTGCTTACGAAAGGTAAGTTATCTCAGTTTAGTGTTAATGTGTTTCCAAAGGAGCTAATGTGCACTAATGCACTTTAAAAATGATAATTTTATGATAGAATTAGTTTTTACTTTTCCTAAAATACTTACCTTTAGTTTTTAGCGTAAATCGTTTGATTAAATACTCTTTGCTCAAGAGACCTTCAAATTCACGTTTACGTGATTTCAACTGCTCACCGCCAGGGGTGGTGCTCTCTCATTCCTGGCATGCAGCACCACTCCCTTCACTCTGAATTTGCAGAACTGAACTGTTTTAGCAAAAGCAGGTATGGTGGGCGGATTGTTACTAAAGGTAAGTATTTTACGATAAGTAAAAACTAGTTTTACCGTTAAGATAATTGCTTTCGCTACTATCCAAAAATACTATCTTTTGGAATTTAGCTCGCTTTGTCCAAATGGAGGTTGGTCGAGCTTAACCCTGAGCAGACATGAGCAGATGATACCATCAAGTTAAAAAAATACCCCCATTGTCTTATTCCCTTAAACTTTAAACCCAAGTGGGGATCTTCTAACATTTTTTTAGGTTTTTGTTTTCTTTTGGGATATTGATACGAAGGTTGAAGACCAACTTTTCCGCACATTACGATTTGAAATTTGATAAAAAGGATTATTTTGATCCACCCTAATATACAGTATGTCCCAGAAGTCCTGTCCAGGTGAAGTAAAGCGTTAAAACTTGGATATAGGTTGCTGATAATAACATGATCGTATAGGAAGTCGCCTATGGGGAATCCGATGATGGTATACAAAAAGATCTTGGAGGTCATATTCAAGGTTATCCAATGAGTAAATCCTAAACTACGCACGAAACGTGCATAAAGTAAATTAGAAAGTTATGGGGGATCGTGGGACAGGTACAACACAGAAAACTGAACAGAAATCGCTAACAAGACAAGGATGATATTGACAAAAGAAGGCAGGTGGTGCAGAGAAGCCACCCTTGTGCAGCAGGAAGTACAGAAATAGGCCTAGTTGAACCATCAAGCGAAACAGCAACAAGAAAGTAAATATTCATGTCTTGTTCCGGTAATACTGTAAAGTAAACTTGAGGGCAGATTTAAGGCAAAAGGCCGGGGTGGGCAACGCCTTCAAGGGCCCATTTTGTTCCAGAAATACTGATCCATGCTCTCCATTCCCCTTATCACCACCCCTGCCTTCAAAGTTAAATTTCTCAAATAAGTAAACAAAATGTCAATAAAGGACACTTACTAGTAAAAAATAGGTCAATAAAAGGTGCTTATAAGTAAAATATGTTAATAAAGTGAATCTTAAAAAGAGAATTCGTCGGTCCAGTTAGTCATTTATAGTAATTCCCCCCTCCCGTATGGCGTGGCATTGACTACTAGGTTTTATAATTTTTGTTTAGTCGAGTTTGAGAAATGTAATTTTGAAGTCAGGGTGCTGAGTTAGCGTTGGGTGATGGGGTGGATGGATCCGATTTTGGGGGACAAAATGGGCCCTTTCAGGGCTTGCCCGACCGGGCTTTTTGTTTTATAAATCTGCCACTGAAGTTTATTTTACAGTATTATCGGAATAAGACAAGAATGTTTACTATCCTTGTTGCTCTTTCGTTGGATGGTACAACTAGGCCTATTTCTGTACTTCCTGCTTCCCGAAGGATAGCTTCTCTGCACTACCAGCCTTCATTTGCCTACATCTTCCTTGTTTTGTAAGGATTTCTGTTCTGCTTTCTGTGTTGTGCTCGTCCCACGATCCCCCACAACTTTCTAATTTTCTAATCGTGCGTAGTTTAGGAGTTACATATTGAATGACCTTGAATATGACCTCCAAGGTCATTTTGTATACCATCATCGGATTCCCCATAGGCGACTTCGTATACAATCATGTTGTTATCAGCAACCCATATCCAAGTCTTCACGCTTTATTTCACCTGGATGGGACTTCTGGGACATACTGTATCGTCGAAAATTTGTAAGATACAGACAGGCACTATCCTAATTTTGAAAGTGAGTGTGATGAATCATGTCCGAATGCCAGGTCTTTCAGTTAACGGATAAGGACCTTTGATGGACACAGTAAACGCACGCACTAACTTTGACTCTTTATGACATTTTTTTTCATCAAGTTTAAAAAAAGAAAAAAAGAAAGAAACAATTCCACACTTGTTAAAATTGTTTGTGGATGTTTTAAATTATCTTTTTATTTTCAGGTATATGTCCACTTTTTTTTGTTAACCCTGAGCGATGCGAGCTATGCTTACCAAACATAAGACCGTGCAAAGATCCATCAGATTTGTGTTGTCCTACCAATGTTCCTCCAATTCATTGCTGTTACCCCTCCGGTAAGTAACTCTTGTAACGGGGCAGACAACATTTACAGGTTAATGCCCTTTAGTAAATGTTTCTTAATTCCTGATGGGTACTATGTTTACTCTAACTTTACTGGTAGACTGTAGGAAGGAAGAAGAAAACAAGCCAAACAACGAAAAAACTTTTTAATGGGAAAAAACCGGAAGTCATATGGGAAAATTAACAAATTGATGTGGCGAGTCACAGACTGACGTCATGAATTCCAAAAAAACCTTGTTGTATGAAAGAAAATTAACTGCCGCCGACTTGAACGTTGCTAATAGCAAAACCCTAATATTGACTGAAGTTCGTATTTTAAAATTTTTCCGTTTGTTTTGTTGATCTTAACCCATCCTAATATTGACTGGTCTATCGTAAAAGTTATGCATAAAAAAAATTGGCACAAGATAATAAAGGATTCATTGAAACAAGCCCCCTTCCTTCCAAAAAGTAAAGGTAAGCTGTCACAAGTCTCCGCAGTATGTATACGTAAATAGCGCATAAAATTTAGTTATAGATTAAATAATCTTCCCCCCCCCCCCTAAAAAAATTCCAACCAGCTAAGAATGCAGCATTCGCCCGTTGACAGTGTTGCGCTGAGTATTGTTGTGGCGTCGCATTCCTGTATCTGGAGAGAATGACATTTTCTGGTATTGCTGTTTTTTGGTGTCATTGTGTCCAAAGGGTTTTGTAGCGAGCGTTAACCACTCTTGGGCATCTGCTCGACGAAGCACAGACGGCGGTTACCGACGGACCACGAAACGCGCCAAAATCGCAGGCGCAATCTTTGCAGTGTGTTGCGCGTTTGTGGTGTAAAAATCGCACAGAGCAGACCCCGAGGTAGAACCTCACAAAGGGCATGCCATGTGATCAGTAGCAGATCAGGTAAAATGTATGGGATCTAACTGGTGCTGTCATACGAAGTGACACCTTTCTGTGTTTTTCGGTAGGTCTCTCTGCACAATGGTGGCTTTATTTCTAGTGTCTTATTTTCGTTGTTTGGCAGTATTCCTCTTTCCTTTACAGTTTCAGTATGAACCAATAATTATCATAATCCTGATCCGGATAAGTTCACACCAATTCTGGGTGAATAATAATATTTTATTAGTTTACATATAAAAACTTGGCATAGCTTGGCGAACTGGGACAAATTAATCAATCTGAAGTTTTATCCTTATCATTTATAGGACAGAATTGTGGTTAAAATTTATTACGAAATAAATGTTAAAAAGCTCTACAATTATAAGAGCGTTCGATGCATGTGAATAAATACACAACATAAATACATAATGCATAAGGAAAATGGAAAGTAGAAAAAACTGGTTTTGATTAGTTTCAACTGGTTGTTCTCACGGAGATGAAACTTGCAAGCTGTGGTGTTTTGAGTGTTGGTGCATGGCTGTACTACAATACTTGGGTGAAAAATAGCATACGAGAGTATGTTGGACAATATGGCTGGCAAAACTGTCGCTGACTCTATGCATTGTCCTGTTACCACTGTCTGTCAGTATAGTGAGTTAGTGTTGACTTAGTTACATTTGACTTTAAAACATCTACTTGAGTGGCAGTGACAAACTGTTGCTTAAAATTGGTTTCTATATGCCGATGAATATATTCATTACCTGAGCTTTTAGCATTCTTCTTCTGCTTTGCTGTTTGATTTAGAGATTAGAGTCTAAGGAGCCTGCCAGCCTTGCGACCAACTGCGAAATTATTCTGTGCAGCCTCTGTCTATATAAGGCACCGTCGACGGCCGACGTGTCATCTTTTATTCTCTACATCTCGACTACGTCAGACGTGCTGTTTCTCTCCTGACTGGAAAATCGTGATTTCAGCGCTCCTCAAATCCTCGTGCTAAAGGTGCGCGCAAGGAACATTGGCTAGGGTGGCCACTCCGTCCCCTTCACAGCTAAACTTTTAATGGAAGGCCCTCTGTTACCCGCGTTGTCTACTTTCCTGCCCACGGTCGCCTATTGTTCGGGCCCTCTCGGCCGACGACCATTCCCATGGTCCATCTCCCGTTAGCCCATTGGCACCTGACAGGCCTACGCTCTACACAACCACCACGTCCCCGATCCAATGTGGCCAAGCTCGGCTCATGCCAAATTTGAGAATACTTCAACACTAACTGTTCAAGGCTAAGGAAGCCTATGCCTGCCTCAAACTTCAAGTCAAAACCAGGCAATCTGCTGAAAAGCGCAAGCTGCCTCGTTCTGTCGGGGGTCCAGTTGATCTTTCTTCGCTCTTGTCCCGGCACTCGGTCACCTCGCAGTCCCTTGGCGTCCCATCGAACCACTTTCCAAGAAAAGGATCCATGAACTCATGGAACCAGCGCTCCGTTTCTTCAAGCGCAAGCGATCACCGTCACCTCAACGGCCCTCCCCAGACCAATGCACACAGGACTCCGTAATCGTGGTCTCCTACTAGGCAATGGTGACCCCTTGGAACTCGACAAGGTTCCTCCGCCACCACATCCGGGTTGGGAAACCACTTTCTTCCACCCAACGGGCGATGGGATCGCCAATCCCAAGAATTTTGATATTTACCCACAATCAGAGTTCCTTACTGCGAACTAGAAGATGGACTTTGGGACCTCTCTTTTTCTTCCTTGCAAAGTTTTGGTCCCAGCTTCTGTCCTCCGTGACAATGATCGACTTTTGTGACTAGGACTTCTGATGGCCTCTCAGGCACATGTCCTGAACACAGCAGCAAATGCCGAAAAACTCTCTGCTGAACCACAGCCAGTTGAACCTAGGAATTTGGCCTTTCTTATCAGCCAAGTGTTCCGGAAAGCTTGCTTCGCGACCTTTTACTACATGAACTGGGTCACCATTGGGCTTTTCAATTCAACCTTCCTTCTTTGGGAAGTGGCCCTCCACACGGCACCAAATCTCAATGGCTCCACTCGTCATGTGTTGAGCAACTAGTCTAGCCATGAGTCGGCACGCTCTTTCTAGGCCTGATTCCTAAACTCGCTCCACATTCAGATGTTGCCCGTAAGCCAAAACCATTTCAGTCCAAACACTCCCAACAACCCCGCGCATATGGGTACCCCGTCATGGAGACACCAAAGACGACTGGCAACTGCCGCCTGTTACTAACCACGACGACTGTCCTCCGTCTCCACCGCATCATGTATAAGCGCCCTATCAGAAGGAGGGCCCCGGTCGCAGATGGTCCCGATCCCTTGGTCGCCACACGACCCCCCGACCGACGAGGACGATATGATTCCCCGGAACCTAGGCCAAGAGCCCGTCTTAGATGCTGGCAGTTGTTCCACGACCCTTCCAGTCGGGGGTCGTCTGTGTCGTTTGCTTCCTGCTTGGCAGGCATTAACTTCTGACCAGCTGTCAAAGTAATCATCAGTTATGGATTTCGCCCAATGTCCTCTGAAGTATCCCTTCTTACATCACCACCTTCGTACGAGCCCATGAACGCCTCTGACATTCTTTCAGCCAAAATAAGCATTCTCCTGAGAAAAACGGAAATCAGGTCCAGTCTCAACCTGGACTGGCCAGGACTTTACAGTCGAATTTTTTCCTACCCCAAGAAGATAGGAGATTGCAGGCCAATTTTCAATCTTCGATCATTAAACCGGTACATTCACAACAACCATTATCAGATGGAAACACTGGAAGCCATTTCCCATTACCAATTGACTGTACGATTTCTATCGATAGCGGATGCTTACCTTCACATTCCACTTCATGCGTCTGTTCGGCACCTCTTCTGATTTATTTACAGTGGTACGGTCTACTAGTTCCTCTGCCTTCTGTTTGGTCTCAACGCGACTCCCAGCATTTTCATAACCATCTTGAAGCCGGTCCTGGCGACCCTGCACCAACATCAGATCAGGCCAAGCGCCTACCTTGATGACTGGATCCTTCCCAATCATGACAAGGTAATGCTCCTCCGCCATCGGGATATCACAATGGGCCAACATCTTGGCTTCAGCATCAACTTCCCAAAGTTTAGCCTAGCTCAACTCTTTGTCTTTCTCGGCATCTTGTTCAACCTGGCAAAACTAACTGTGATGCCTTCACCAGACAAGATCACTGGTCTCCTCACGCTGATTTGGGAGTTCCTCCACCTTTGACTATACACATTACTAGATCTGAACTCCCTTATAGGAACAATAGATTCTCTAGCGAATCTGGTCCCATACAGCAGGTGGATGGTCCGGCCGCTTCACCATTTCCGCATCGACGAATGACCCAACCACCCATCTTCAGTCACCAGACATCTCAGGCCGTCAACTTTCCCCAACATTTCCCCTTGATATACTACTCTGGTGGATGGATATTCCGACTT
Organism: Lithobius niger; assembly: GCA_023313725.1. Lineage (NCBI taxonomy): Eukaryota > Metazoa > Arthropoda > Chilopoda > Lithobiomorpha > Lithobiidae > Lithobius > Lithobius niger. The sequence continues at coordinate 117,514 of JAHWFP010103167.1, read as the reverse complement.
TCACACAAACGATGCCCATGCACAAACAACCTCCAGATTTACACCTGTTTTTACTGATGCGTTCCTCCTAGGATGGGGGGGGGGCACATTGGCCACCAGGTGGTCTCCGGGACCTGGCGACCATGGGACCAGAATCACATCAACATCCCCGAGCTTCGTGCAGTCCTCCTTGGCCCTCACCATTTTCGCCACCTCGTGATGGGGAAGACAGTCCAAGCCCACATAGACAACACGACATCAGTAGCTTACCTTCAGAAAGGTAAGCCTTCAGGTAGCCTCCGACATCCCTGGGAACGGCTGTATTCCCCTTGTACATTCCCGGCAGACTCACTATCTCGCCAGTCCTCACCAACGGGAGAATGGGCCCTCAAGATGTTCATTAGCGAATCTCTGTTCAACATTCCGCCGCTGATTCAATCAATAATTAAAGGAAAACTAAGCCAAATGTTTCCTGAATTTTCATTTGCAGATTGCATTTTGTCGGTGAATATTAGTTCCCAAAGTAAAATCATTCACACTATTTTCTTACACCTACAAAGGACAAAAGTACTTTACGCCAATGTTTAAACCGCACCAAGCCTTGTCCTGTCCACACTAACTTATTAAAACTCAGTCTGCAAGTCGGTGCTCACTTTGAAAACCCCTACACGCATGCGAGAAGTGGACTCATCGTCCTAGCGTGTCTAACAGCTAAAATTGACTTAATGTCGTACTTATTCGTTGTAACAGTTTATCATTATCCAACCTGTAACATGAAATACGCATCGCATATTCGTCATTTTTGAAACGAATACCTTTATAACAATCGAACTTTCGCAGCCATTCACGCCCTGGAGGAAATAATCCGTAAAGAAGCGTAGCAGAGAAGTTAACATTTTTATGTCTAAATTTCATTGTCCAATACTGTACATTCCATTAACTTCGGGATATGTCTTCTGAAGCCAAAGGACTTGACTGTCTCGGTCCTTTGTGGGCCGCCAGATGGATCCTCTGAACCCATTAAGCAATACGATCGCTTCGTCCTCACCTAGCACATCTTAATCGTCTACTCGATCGTTAGCAAAGTTTTAACTTTTGGGGAGCCAGCTCGCAACCCTAGGGGCCTCTCAAAGTGGTGCCCACTGCTTTGAACAAAGTCTGTGGAATGCTAAAAGCTCAGGTAATGGCCATTTTCATCAGCATATAGAACATTAAAACACCAGGGCCACCTGGTTGATTTTGGTTTCTATTGCCTAAATGAAAAAATACATTACCTTCTTCCACCCTCCTCCCCTCTGTGCCGTCACCTGTGCACTATAGGGGAATAAAAGATGACACGTCAGTCGTCGACGTTGCTTTATATAGACGGAGGCTGAGCAGAACAGTTGCACAGTGGGTCGCGAGCCTGGCAGGCTCCTAGAACTCTAATCTCTAGATCAAACAGGAAAGCAGAAGGAGAATGCTAAAAGCTCAGGTAATGTATATTTTCATCTAGGAAATAAAAACCAAAATCAACCTGGTGGCCCTACTATTTTGTTGTTTTAAATGTAATAAAAATGTGTCACACAAATACGTAAGATTAAAATTATCATTTTGAAAACTGCCACTAGTATGTCGAAACCTACGAAACCAGTGTTTTACATGCTGGAATACACTGCTTTCCCTTAGCAACGTCCTCAGCAACCTAACTTTGTGTCGGCCATATTGTCTACTTCCCTAATCTCGTTATAGGTCAGGCCGGGTAGTTTACTGGCCAAGATATCCTATTAATTTTAGTGGTGTTTTTTATGAAGAGAGGGGAGCTCTTGAATTCTCCCTTAAAATACGAAACAACCGTGTTTTAATCTGGTAGTGTGCATTATGTTTTATGTGAAGATTGAATTAAGTCTGAAGACTGTACTTAACCATTTAGTTGAAACCTTTTACGCTGAGTGTTTGATGAACATGATAGTTACCTTTACAACACTAACTATTTGCAGACCCATACGAACTATCACCGCAAGGACAACCACCAATACCATACAGATGGCCACCACCACCACCACCTCCACCACCCCCACCACCGCCACCACGACCACGACCATGACCACCACGACGACCATATGGACCTCCACCTCCACCACCTACACCTCTACCACCACCATATGGACCTCCACCACCACCATACGGACCTCCACCACCACCTCCACCACCACCACCACCCCTACCACTCCCACCCTCACCACCCCCACCACCACCCCCACCACCCCCACCACCACCTCCCCCACCAC
>JAHWFP010103167.1:78008-93568 GCA_023313725.1 Lithobius niger | reverse complement strand
AAACAGGGGAAAATTACTGCAATCGTATGGTTGGTGTTGCGTTTAAGAGCCTATTTTGACGTCTTTGGTACACCATCCTGCGTCGTTGTGCACAGTGCTTCCACTTAGAGTGAATTTTTCCCGTTTTAGGGAAAAAAATGCTCTTTAAAACGAAAAAAAATTTAAACAGGGGAAAATGGGGAAAATCTGTTTTATTTGCAAATTGCGCTTTTCTCCAGTGACTCACGATCTTCTCTCCACCCAGACCAACTTTCTCTAAACTTCGTAAGCCTACAATCTTCTACTCCCAATAAAGGCGTATTAGCATATTAAACCCTCACCAAACCCCAATTTGGTTAGTGTTTATTTCTGATCTGTTTCTGGCTTATTAAGGCTAAAAATCACGTAAATCTTGGTAGTAACAGTAGTAATTTTTATTGGTCCTACCATATCTTTCCCTTCTAGCTGGAACCGCAATAAGATTGTTCTATTAAGACACGTAATCGTTTGAATCTGATATTCAATTTGCGTCAATAGGTGGCGTTCCTCTGCCATTAGAAGGGGCCCATAATTTTTTTTTAAGTCAAGAAATGTTAAAAACTAGTGGTGTAAAGAAAGAACATTAAATAAGGGAAGGGAAAAAAAAGGGAATTTCTTTGCTCAGGAAAAAAAGTGAACCATCTAGACACACGCTAGTTTGTCGCCGCAAGGTAGATGATTTATTGTTGTTGGAGCTTAATTGTTGGTGTAGCCTAATTGTTGTCAGATGGCGGCTCACTAGCAGACTGTGTCATTTAACTGTAACGAGCTTATACATGATTTCAGCATACTGGTGTAAATTTCCCGTGCGGCAGAAATCTTTGGAAATCGTTGGAATCAGGTGTCTTGAGTCCAGTATCGAAGAATACAACTACATTAAAGCTTGGGAAGGTGTCCTTTGTGGAGAAAACGTGCCCTCCATAACATTGATATGTGTTACTGGCTATCTAGCTAGCTAACTACTATACTGTCTAAGGTCTGGTCTCCCATGTTAATTCTCATAGAGTATAAAAACACGTATACAGCTCGTTAGGAAAAGTTTGCGTATTTAAATTTTGGCACACTTAGTACGGGGGAATGCCTTTTTGTAAAGTGGGGGTTGCAGCTAGAAGCACGTGGCCCTGAAGTGGCGCGTAAATGCAAAATTATTCTTGTAACCATTGTTTTAATTGTTATCCAACAGTCTGTTATAACATGCTTAAGTGTTATACGCGCACCGTTTCAGTACCTATGTACCACAACAATTCACTAGAGTTTTAAGAAAATAACTATTATTGCAATTATTGCACTGTTTGCTTCAACGACATGCCGATTTCCTGTGGTAGTAAAATAAAATAAACTCAACGACATGGCAAATAAACTAACCTTGGTTGCTGGTTGGATACCGTTCCTTGAGTTTTATATTATGTGATATTTCAAAAGTGAAATATTATGTTATTAGTGAGTTTTATAGAATGTGATTGCTAAGGTACGTGAATATACCATGGTAAATAAACTACGGAAGTTGCAACAGAAAAGAGACTGGGAATCTATCATTGCATTGGCATACAATAAACCGAACCATATCAGTTTGGCTGATGTAACGACTAATTGGGCATGGCAAATGTGAAAATTATGAATAAGAAAATTTATAGACATAAAATACCTCCAGACCAAAAAATAGAGATGACGATTAGACCGTGGGATTCTTTGTATTCACAGGCCTATGAAAGTTGTGATATCCAGCCAAAACCAAAACTGGTATAAGAGAAGCCGCTCAGTTTCCAAAAATGGTCGGCCTTTGAAAGTAGTGATATCATCCAACCTGGGAAAGGTCACCAAGGTTAATCCTATTAGCCAAGTTAATCGCACCGAATAATTATGACCGGTAGTAGCAATCTTCTAGTTTTCATTTAACTTTCGAACTGTTAGTAGGTGCGATTAACTTGCCTAATAGGATTAACCTTGGCGGCCTTTTCCTGGTTGGATGGTATCACTACTTTCAAAGGCCGACCCTTTTTGGAAACTTGGTACCAGTTTTGGTTTTGGGTGGATTGTCTATACTCGGGAAAATCTGCGATTGAGAAGTGGAAGCACTGGTCGTGCAGCCGCGACGAACAAGTCTGGTTAGGGCTTTAACCGGATGATTTCTTGTTGGTGAGAAATAATTTTATAAACCGATGGAATGGTAAGCTAATTAAACGTAGCGTTACGTTATAAGTATAACTAGCATCGTACCCGGCTTCGCCCGAGGATTTGTTTGACCCGTGGTTGTTTCCCAGTGTTTGCTCGGTGCTGCCTGATCGTTCACTGCAACAGTCGACTTTTGTTTGTGTAACGCTCCCCCTTTCCGCCAGTCCTCTCCCTCCCCTCTCCCCTCCTCCTTTTATCCCGTCCTCTCTCTCTCCTTTTGGTTTCCTTCCCTTTCTCCTCTTTGCTATACGTAGTTGAGCACGTACCCGGCTCCCGGCTCCCGTGCTTGTTTGTTTGTTCTCTTCTAGGTTCAGTTAATGCGTAATCGTATGCTTAATGGTAACAGCTTACTTTGCCCCCCCCCCCCCCCTCACTCCCAGTCTTTTGCTGTGGCCTAAGCGATGCGTACCGTGTGAAAAAGAAGTGTACATGACGTCATGTAATACTGCCCTTGAGATTACCACGGTGTTTAGTTAGAAGGATAATTGTTAGAGCAAATTGTTAGTCGAGGCAACAATGTGCCAATTTCACACAAACATAATAAACACACTAACACTTTTTCATTGTTCCCCTTCCGGGGGTCATTGCGGTTACTTCATTTCTGCTATGAGACTTTGGTTTACAATGTAAGAAGAAAACGCAAAGAATGTTTACTCTTTTGTTGTTGTTTATTTTGAATCGGAATACACTCCAATAAATTAGCCCTCAAGCTCTGTCGACAATGTGACTAAAAAGGCTTTCACACTCAGCCTGTAATCAGACTAAAACTATAACTCATGCTAATTAGTTACACATTATAACCCTCGCGATTCGCGCTGGGGATATAATTACAAAATAATTAGCGTTTCTTAGTTGCATGCTTTGTACGAAAAACGCTGCTGGATTATCGAGAAATGGCTGTTACAATTTTGATTTTTTTTAGCCAGTGGGAAAGGGATATTACTGAGTGGCGTATCAGCCAATTACAGTCACCTCACTCTGATGAGCACTTCAATTCTCTTCCAAGCGAGAACTTAACAAACGATAAGTGCCCACGTGCATCAATGGTAATCGGGTTTCAAAACTGGTAAACCTGAATCGTATACTTAAACCGTGCCAAAAAAAAACCCACTTAAATAACTATTTCTTAAAGGATGATAAAAAATTAAGTGTGTGATATAGGTATGAGCTAAGCCATGCGCAATGGCTGTTTGCCGTGACGTCACCATGAGTTAGCCAATGACGAACGAGAACAACGGCTGTTTGGCCGTCTGATTGGACTAGCCCAGTCACGTGACATGCACGTCACAGAAAACACCCGTGGCGCGTGGTATAGGTTATATTTGATTGTTTTCGATGGTAGGTTGACTGTTACAAGTTATGAAGGCGAATGGCACGAATGGTTGGACTGCCGCAATCAGAAGAAGATCACGTAAAAAGTTTCTAAAACTTGCTTACAAGGGAGGACTTACGCAACGACAATTTTCACGACATGAAGTACGATGCTTGCGGTATGACAGCGTCGATTTATGACAACAAGAAAATATTTACTACAGTACAAGACGACAAACTGATTTCTGAATGCCGTCATTTGATTGTTATCTTCGATTCGATAACCCCGTAATGGACGCCATGTTGGATTTTGAATTCTCGCTGCGAGCAGCTGTTTATTCTACCGTTGTTTGATCACTGCTATAAGCTGTTCTTTGAGAAAGAATAGTAAATTTCCTAAATAGTGTGAAATGACAACAATGCTGTAGCAATGTTTAAAATTACTGTTGCACTTTGTTCTTTATCCATGTTGTTATTTATAGCACATTCAACTTGTTGTTTATTACCGCTTTCATTTAGTTGAAAGGGGAAACCTGATCGTAAATAAATAATGGTTGCCTGGCAAATAGCTTTCGGCGAGCGAGAAGATCTCGTTGCATAAACGCGCCCTAAAGCTGGTTGGGGGCCGCACATGTTATCGGACGACTCTGCACTAATGCCCAGCAACATGACGACGGAAATTTTTTTTTTTATGTAAATGGCCGCACACTGGTTTTAGTGGATGGTGCGGATGCTACGACGGATGTTATTTTATTTATCTTCTTACATGGAATTTAATTTCTTTTCATTTTCACTACCGTAGCTTTCGTATAGGCTTTGATGTCGTGGGAAGTTAAAAACTCTTTCCCCTTCGTCATAAGAAGGGAACGGTCATTATTTATCTCCCAGGGGTGAGGGGGGACGAAGGAAATTGAAACGGTCATCAATTTTTTGGAACCTCTCGAGGGGGTATCATTAATTTTTAAGGTAGTAGTACCAAGACTACAAGTGTAGTTTTTTCAATAAAATTATTTCTTCTCTTCTTCTGTCTAATCAGGTGCTGACTATATGTTACGAATGTCGGAATACACGCAATAATTCATCCTACATTGTATGAAACTTGACACAAGATGGGTGTAAGGAACATCGGTGTTTTATTGAACAGTTTAACCCACGTGTCTTTTCGTTAAAAATAGGCACTTTTTCTACAACTAGTGATAACTTGTCTTTGCGGAGTGCTACTTACTTAATTCGGCAATCAGCTCTAATATTGGCTACAGGAAAGGATATGCAGGCAGCCTCAATAGGCATACGACAGGCGCATTTTTTTTTTTGGGGGGGGGGGGGGGACGAGGCGGAGTGTTACATTATTTTTGGACCTTGAGTGGAGGCACCGAATTTTTTTCAGGGTCTCGAAGGAGGAGGTCATCGAAAATTTGGTGGTCACGTTTTGATTTCCTCCGCCCCTCTCCTTCCCCCCCCCCTGACCATAATCGGAACCCGTAACCTTTCTTTTACCTAGAAAAGCCCTCTAACTGCTTGAATTAGCTAAGCACTGGCGCTTCTAAACGGAGTGAAAACTGTAACAGAAAATAAGTCTTCCTCAAAGTCTTCTTCATTTAGCAGTGAGCCACTTTATACCACTACTTGTTCCTTCTTGTTTTTTGTTTTTTTACAGCCAAAAATGTTTTGGAGTGTCCTGAAACAGTTATAGTGAAACGGAACTGTCTGAAAACGGATGCCAGCAATCAATGCAACTCCGACAATGAATGCCCACCAATCGGAGGTCCAACCAGCCTTCAAAGATGTGCCCAAATGGTCTCCAGATCTGGGAACACTTTTAACTACTGTATTGCTTGCCGCTATTCATACTTACAATAAACTCCTGATACTACTGTTCAACAATAAAAAAAAATGTTCTTTAAATGTCTGCCAAGTAGTCTATGTGCACATTTATTTAAATACAAACAAAACAAGGATGCACTAACACTGCATTACTAATTCGACGTTTTTATGGTAGAATAAAAAAAACGTGCAACTGAACGTATGCAGTTGGATAGGCATACATACCAACAGGACACTACTAAAAAATCTGAATGTGTGGTGTACTGAACAATATCTGCATTGCACATTATGAGATAATTTTTTTAATGTAATGCAAGTGTGATAACCACACTTATTTGCATTCGTAGTTCAAGGAAGCGAGGCGTCATACAGTCAGTTTCCTGCAAACATAATGTTGAACAAACTACTATAGTTTGTTCCACATTATGTTTGCAGGAAACTGACTGTATGACGCCTCGCTTCCTTGCATTACGAATGCAAAAAAATGAGGTTATCACACTTGTAGACTAACACAGTTCCTGACTAACGCAGTTTCTACCTTCTGCGTGTCAATTGGGCCATGATTCTGTCCTCCTGTCCGCGGTTTTTCAGTTTTTGCAGAAGGAACAGTTATACAATAAGATCTAGTTTTGGGATTCGGTTAACAGCTCTGTAATGTGTGGTGCAGGAGCATCCCGGACCACTGTACTGTGACTGAGGTTGGCACTATAGTGTCCGCGGCCTATCTTGAGTTCGCCCCAGAACGACACAGATTATCAATTGTACGTTTTTGGCAGCAGAGTGCCTTGTTGATATCCAAGACGGTTACAAAAACAATAGCAGCAGTCGATTAAAACTATCCCTTCCAGGAAGACGTAGTCGCTCATAAAACACCTGCAGGACTCAAGATTGGCTACGTACACAATAATGACCTAGCTGTCGACGTGACATTAAGCCTCAATCTCCCCCCCCCCCCCCAACAACAATCTCCACCATTTGTTCATTATATGTACGTAAATAATCGTTGCAAATAAGAACTGCAGGCCTGCCATGTTCCGTCGGAGGACTCAGCAGATTAATAGTCTCGAAGAAATGATGAGTCCGAGCCTTCACATTACGCTAAGGGATCAGGAAATAAATCGCACTTTTGAGAACAACGTTGATGACGAAACATAACAAAGTGGGAGAGCAAGCAAATTAGACTGACGCAAAACTCTTAAAACTGGGGAACTTTGGGCTTAAGTTAGGGTCACGAAAAGGAGGCTTGGTTTAGGTTGGGGGAACGTTTAGGCTAAAGGTGCCTAACCAAAATTGTGCCTACCAGAGGCCTAATCATAATTGGGCTTACTCAAGGCCTAACAGCCAAAAATCCCCTAACCAGGAGACCTAGCAGACGTCGACGGGACCAGCCCAAAGCATAATTGATTTTGCATGCTGGCTCCTTTGCTTCAATACGTTTTGGTGACTCCTGACAACCGCGAAATAGCAAAGGTATTATCGGAAATGGAAATTCTAGAAAGTTCTAGAGGCCGGAACCGGAAACTAAATTACAACACATAGATATTGTAACCTACGGAATTTTAGCCACATAAGACTCTTTAAGATTGGCCAATGGCCCCAACAAACCAAAGCCACCTACAGTAAAGGCCGTATCATTGGCATTGAAGCAAGCGCACGTTTGCTAAGTGCTGTCATCTCTACACCAAGTGGCGAACTTCAAATTAACCGACGAGGGTTGTAAATTCTGCCAATCGATGACGCCACTTGGCAAACTTGTCGCGTCGGTATTTGCTAGCGGAGCATAGTGGAAGGCAAAGCTGATACGGCCTTTATTGTAGGTGGCTTTGAGCAAACATGCAAGTAAAAGATTTGTGACAGTTGGTGACCTGCGACGACAGCGCCGCGCTGTTCCGTGATTTAGTAAAGCGTTCAAGAGAAAGGGAGCAAGCACCTTTAATTTGTAGAACGAACACGGGAACTAATAGGCGTTTTTACAGTCATCATTACCAATCCATTTACCACCTACTGGGACCAGCATAAATACCCTTATCGATAATAAATCAACATTCTATTCAAAAGCATTTGCAAATGTCAGTGGGATAGATTGCTCTTAGGAATAGCAAGCAAGCACCACCTTTGCATAAATTGACAAGTCGAACCGAAGAGAATCTATACCGGAAACAGGTGCACGACACTTCATGTTTCAGCAAATAAAGGAGGATAACTGAAACCATGACTAAAACCAACATTGCTTTGATCAAGTACCCGTGATAAATTATGGCCGATTATAGGTTACCCATACGCAAATAAGTTCCTTCTGCATGTATTACAGATTATAAATGCCTTTCCACTTAACATGAGCATGTGCATTCGTTCTTGAAGAGTAGCCAGTTTCGAAGTTGTCTTGTTGAAGCTCATCATCTCGTAAGTATACCATTACCAGCTTTCAGAGCACTGGGGCCCATAGCTATAACATAGGAAGGAAGCTAAAAAAAAAATCTAGGAGTGAAACTGCTTGCTGTACAATTATGAAAAAAATACTGTTTTCTTTAAGATTCAACGCGAAAAAAACCGAAGCTTCCTTGCAAATTTCACGATCTTTAGTAATTTGGATGGAATTTCGATGAAATGCAAACAAACGGAATTTTAATAACACCAATGAAACACTCTATCGAGAAGCACATTTTGTTTAAGCAAAACAACGAAGTTCTTTTTTTTTCAAGTCAGTCGTAGGATTTGGTCCGTCATTCGCTTGGTTTAAAGACGAGAACGCTGACCACTGGGATGTGCTTCCTCGCTTTGCCCGTAGTTCCAGGGCATCCCTCGTATAGCTCGCGATGCGTCTTATGTACCCAATTTTTGCCCAGTCTTGTAAACGTCCGTAAAAAGGGACATTTGTGATGGGCTAGGAGGATATGAAAGTTATTACAGTGACCGCATCCCATCTTGAGTTCGCCCCAGAATGAACACAAATAATCGATTGTACGTTTTTGGTAGCAGAGTGCCTTGTTGTTATACAAAATAGTTACAAAAACAATGGCGGCCGTCGATGAAAACCGCCCCCTGCAGGAAGACGGAGGCCATCATAAATTACGTGCAGGACTCAAGATACGCCGCGCACACAATACATCAATAATGCAGGTTTCACGTCACTGTAAAAATGACTTATTGTTATTTTTTCTCTACTTTTAGCATGAATAGGATAGATTTAGGCCTACCGGGTTGTTGTCCCGCGTTTCGTAGGGTTCACCGAATCGTGCAGACTAGCGTTACCTACCCCCCAAAAAAAATTTTTATTGAAATTGTGATACGTTTAGTTTAGCGGGTACTCATTGAGTTGTTTGTGTAGAAAAAAGAAACCCATGGCAACAACGAAACGAGAGTGCTTCGTATCATAGTAGCCACTAAAAGGCACCATCCTTTTAAACATTTTTATTTTAAGTTAAAAAACGAAAGGTTTTTATTTATTTGGTTTCACACAAAAAAAAAGTCCGTCTTCAAGGTCAAAATTTAGTGCTTTATACCATCGAAATTGTGAAATTAGCGTATTGGTGAGAATATCCAGACTTTTGGATGAAATCCAGACTTTTTGGGGTTGTTTTCCCAGACGAACTGTACTTCTTATCTGGCAAACACTGAAACTGAAATCAAAGCCAGGGGGAAACAGTAGTTAGCACGTGCACACCCTCCCCGTCTATTTTCGATGACCATTTGGTAGATAAAATTATGAAGTAAAACTATTAAAACAAAAGCAAAAAAAAAACATTAAAAAGATGGCCATTCCAGGGTTGCAAAACTGAATCGGGACTCCCAACTCGATATGGATCAGTCACAGTTTTTCTTCAGATTCTTAGTTTTCTTTTAATTACTTGAATGCAGCAGGCGGAAAAATCGTGACTCCTTTATTTACGTGTTCCGTTGGAAAATGTTGCTCTTTACCATTTTTTGGTGTTTTTTGCCTTTTATTCCCCGATGGTGCCTCCTCCCCTTTTTAAAATTCTGTGGGCGCCTATGCCAAGCAACCAGCAAAATTAAACTGAACTTTTTCTCCAATACAGAAAAAGATGAAAGCTGCTTAGAAAAAAAAAATCTTAACTTAACTCATCAACGGATATTGTACGTTAAAGAACGTTCTGAAGTTACTGTCGGCCAATGCACGGATTTCAAAAATTTAGAAAAAAAAAACTTTTTTGACGTTTTTTTTTATTTAATTTTTTCTACCGTGTGGCAAGATCTGCCTTCTCCCAAGATCGAACAATTCCGGTTCTTCCAGATTACAAATTAAGCACTGCAAACAGTACGAAAACCGTAGTGTGAGAGGGGAAGGAGGGGGGTTGTGGTAGACATGGGTAGTGTAGCCTATTACTTTTTAACTATATATGCACATACTTGAGTTCTGAAGACCATAATTACTCAGCCGAGTGAGAGATGCTATAACATTTACAGAGAAGAAACCTACATCGTTTTCTGCCCATTGCTCCATAGGGAAGTGATATCCTGATCCACGTATACGATTTGTGCCCACTTCTCTAAAAGAGTTCGAATTTCGGCACTCACCTCAAATTCGCCGAAATTCTAAGTAGAGAACTGGGCAGAAATCATGTTTATTAACATTTCATTGTTCATTAATATTTGAGGTAGAAATGTCATTTTCGAACCCGTGAATTTGCTGTACCACAGCTCCTTTGTCATGAAATCTGAACCAAATCAGAACAAAATGGTGAACGTTGCAGCGTACCAAACAGGCAACCAGACCACAAAATCCTAATTCAGTTGAGTATTAAGTCCTCACCTCTCTCGGTCAATAATATCGTGAATAATATCGAGCACGTAACGCATCTTAAAATTCAGGCATGGCTGTACGTAGCTGCGGCCTTGATCGACGCACATACATACAGATGCAAAATTTAAATTCATTGATGTATCAAACACCAAGGTTTTGTTTTGTTTTTTGCTTCATAAGACGATGTGTTGTCACGTTTTGTTCAGATTAAATTAGCCTCAGCCGTGAAATGTTGATTCCGTTCTTTCTCAGACTTTACCTCCTTTTGTAATAGGGGTCAAATTCGAAACAATCATTAGTTATAAAACCGGTGCAAGAATCAAAATTAGATTAGTGTGCCACACAGTATTGAAAAAGTTGTATTTATTTGTTCACCATAGGTCTTGCCAATTTTTGTATATAGCTTCGTTTTTTTTATTTATTTATTTATGATACTGCGCCAACCAGGATCATGACCAACGTTTTCGTCGCTTCAGTTCTTCTTCTGCTTGGATTTGCCTTTGTAAATGGCTTCCTCTTCCCATCATTGTCCACAATAAGGGGTGCAGCAGACACCAACAACGCCACAGGTATGCTTTCATAATTGTAATATTCATCCCTTATGATACGAAGTGCGAAATTGATGCTGTTATGCTTAGAAACTTTTTTTTAAGATTTCTTCAGTTATGGAGAAGCTCAAGGTCGGACTGGGACAGTTTTTTTTGCATCTATTCAACAATCAAAAAAGAGCATCGACCGGGTAGGGGGAAAGGGGATGAATTAAAAAATGTGGAAATTATATAAACTAATACGTTTTTTTTTTGGGGGGGGGGGGAATTAATGCTTTAAAATGTTAGGTTGTCGACGCTGATATGGTGACCTTATTTTGCAAGATAAATCCATTTTATTGGACAGATTTTTTTACAAATTTCATTGCATGAAATGGGCGAACCCTAATGGGTGCAATTCTATGACCGGAAGGAAGGGAATTTGTCCAATATAAAGTGCATATCTTGCAAAATGAGGCCTTCGTATCACCGTGGAAAGTTCAACATTAGCACTCTGCCTTATTACCTTAACTTATGATACACAAACCTCAACTTGAGAAAATACCGAATAATTGTTCCTGCCAGCAAAAAATTGATATATGACTCCTAGAACATATATAAACAAAATAACGACGACAAAACAAATACAATAGATAAGTTTAAATTTTTTTAAATAAATAAATTTGGATTTGAAAAAAAATTGATTGGATAATTCTGTTTCTGAAGTAAGTTGAAACAAAACAAACCCGTATGTCGTTATGTCTTGAAATTGATACGAGGGTTGGGAAGGGAGGAGGGGGGGGGGACCCGGAGTGCGCATCATATATTAACTTGCTTGCTTTTCAGTAAAAGCTAATAAGATTAATAATTAAGATATTCAGTAATGCTACATTACATGCTCAAGTATAAGGTACGAAGTCCTATGTGGACTTACATATGCTAGCACCAGGATTCATAATTGCAAGTTAATATTATACATCGAATACAAATTGCGTTTGAGCGATTGATCCTCGAAAATAAGGAGCGCCAGGCATTAAAAAAAACACTTGGTCTTGAATTAGAGGCGGGTTTTGCAATTGCACGTCAAAAAAATATAAGTGCCCGGGTACTTAATCAAAGAAATACGTCAAGTCCGAACTTCTTTATAAGTTCTTCAAAAAAAAATTATAAGGGACCAATTTTCTAGCTGCAAAATCCTATTCTAACCCCCCAAAACGCCTGTTTTCGTAATTCACAACTTTTCTTCAATGTAGTCATGATGCTACACAGAAAACATGTAGCCTATACTTTTACGATAAGCACCAGGACTACACCAAAGGAAAGTTAAGAATTTTTCATTTTTTTTTCAAAATTTCCGAAAATAGGACCACTTTTCGAACTCCTGGGATTGGATTTTTTTACTTTTTTTTTTGTAAAGAACTAGAACAAATGACGTATAAACTCCAATTGCATACTTTAATTGTAAATATTACTTTGACTAATATCAACTTCAGGTTTGTAATTTTAATCATCTGTATATATATTTCGCTTACGAGCAGACTTAGCTCAGGAGCAGACTTAAATTGTGAGCTAACTTGATGAAGCATTATTAGGGAGGATTAAACAAACGAAGCTTCAACAATCATCAACAGGACGAGCGGCCTCATTCTTGCCACGGTAGCAGAGAAAAAGGACAAGCAGCCGACAATGAGAACGGATATGCGCTCTAACAATTAAAAACAAACACTATTACTTCAATAATGCTGACTATTACAGCCGAGTTGAATCAGCGGGAATCGGCTCGCCGGGGGACAACTAGTTTTATTTATTATGCTATATTTGTATGCCTATTTATTGGAGCAGAGCGAGCGAAACGAGCGCGGCTTCTTATACAGTGACTAATTGGAGTAACATTACGCCAAAACTACTGAACTGACTTTGATGAAATTTTGTATGCCGACCAAGTACAACTTTATTTTTTCTGATGAAAAATTGGTTATATTTTGGTCCGGGAGTTCAGGAAAATCTATCAGAAATTAGCAGAAACCAATTTAATTATCAGAAACAAATTGTTAAAAACGAACTATTTTTGGCGTGCGTTAATTGTGATAACTTGGTTTTGTTTTGATTTTACATTTAAGGAGCACGAACCCAAACTGGGTTATCTGCCTCACTACGATGATTTCGCGTGGATAACGTGGATTTCACTTTGAAAAATGTGTTGTACAAATAAACAAGACAGTGTTGACGATAAACCATTCAGATTCAACGAGAAACATACTGCATTATTAATCAACGAAAAATTATTACTTAGAATAGAATAAAAATGAAACGATCCGGGAAAAAAATTGTCGGGATTCAGTAGAAAAATGAAACGGGTAGAGGAGGGAGCAAGTGACGAAGGAGGGAAGTAGGGGCGAGAATGACAAAATTAAGGGAGGGAGGAGGAAAGAGGGATGGGAGGGAGGGAGGATCAACAATGTAGGTGCAACTGCCCCTCCCCCCATATCGGAGAAATGCCCTCCCCAGGTACAACCTCACGCTCCGTTCCTGTATGTCAACATGTAGGCTATTGTTGGCATTTCAAGTATTTTTAACCTATGACTTTTTTTTAAGTTTAAGTGTATTCAATGTATAATAACTTTCAGTTTTAAATTCTGCAGGTGCCTGCACATGGAAGTCCATATAGGACTTCGCGCCTTATACTTACACACGTGATGAAACATTATTGAATATATTAATTATTAATATTATTAGCGTTTATTAAGAAGCAAGCAAGTTAGCATACGATGCGCACTCCCCCCCCCCCCCCCCCCCCCCCTCCCGGTATCAATTCCAAGACATATACGACACACGGGCTTCTTTTGTTTAAACTCACTTCAGAAACAAAATTATCTTATCAACTTTTTTTCCAAATCCACATTTAATTATTTTTATTTAATTTGAACTTTATCTACTAGGCCTATATTTGTTTTGTCGTCGTTAATTTGTTTATATATGTTCTAGGAGTCATATCAATTTTTGATGGCAGGAACAACGCATTTATTCGTTATTTTAATGACAAAACATGTAGGTTCGGCAGCAATTGGTAAATCAAAACAATGCTATTTATCGCATCAAATCCGACTGCTGGCATTGGTTGCGAGCGCCATTTGAAAAGATTTGTGGCGTGAGTAAAACTAGAATTGGAAGTTTCCTAACCTTTACCCAAAGGACACTGATCGAAAAACCATGATCAAGCCAATGCTGCGTTAGGATTTCTTAGGCCTGAAACTGTTAATTTTTTTGAGTTGTTATCCTCAATTTTTAGCAAGAGGAATCTTTTCTCTTTCGACTTATAACCTTAGCATATGTTTGTTTCGCTAAAAGTATTAGATATTTAGCAGTTGTTGCACGCCTGTGTCTGAGTGGCTTTACTTACGTGTGCGTACTACACGAAACGGCACGAGACGATCTGAATAATAAAGATAACATTGTTTTGCCATTAAGGAAGAAATCATTAACGCACGTACTCTGTAATTTATCACTTCAGAGTTAACATGCATGAGCGTTGTGGTTTCCCATGACCAGCGAACGTGGTTCACTACAGTCGGCGCTGGGAGATAGATTATCCGGCTTGACAATGATGCAGCCACCTCCACCGAAAGAAAAAAAACAAAACAGGGCCGTAGGTGTAGCCCCCGCAGCCCCCGCAAGGCGGGGGGGCCCGCTCAAATGGGGGCCCCAGATTTCAGAGCTTGCGGAAGAAAAATTTCAGTTTTTAATTACCATATTCCAGTTAGACACACAAACTGTTAGCCCGAACCAAACAGACAAGTTGACAACTTGCCTGACCCACCACTCAAAACCTACATGTATCATTCACTCGCCAGTAGTTATTTTGGTAGTATGTATTAAAAAAAAAATGCCCCACCCCTATCTATTCCCTACAAAACGAAGGGGTTGACTCATTATGCCGGCCAACCAAGCTGACTGCAGCGCCGACAGGTTCCTATTACGAGTCATCGCAGCGTTTTGTCAGAGGAGTGGGGGGGGGGGAGGTTGCTCTTGGGATGGTTGAATAGGAGGGGTAAGGATTAGGGGAGTGGGTTGAGGTTGTTTTGGTTGGTTGTCAGTGGACGGGAGGGCATTGTGGCTTTGGCCGCACTCTGTTACAAAAGGGAAGCATATAGTATCATCATCATCATCATCATGGGCTCGCCAGCAAAACTTTAAAAAAAATTTACAATTTGTGTCCTTAGTTCCTACGAACGAACCATTTTTGAAACATGAAGAATAAAAGAAAAGAAAATTAGGAAATCATTGTTTGTGTTGAACAGTGATTAACAACTTCGAACCAGTCGTATCTGGCGACTTCTACCTAATGGAGGTTCTACCTTTCTGTAGAAACGCCAATGGTCGAAACTGATGGTCGGCTAACTAAACCATGTAGTTGTGGAGTGCTCGTAGTAAGATGAAACTGATGTTTTTTTTTTTTGTTTTTTTTTTTTTTGCACTGCGTGCAATTTGAAATTCAAAATTGCAATTTATGCATTAGTCCTTTGATTTAAAATGTGTGTTTTGGGGGAGGGGGAGGGAACTTGAATTTAAGGTAATGCAAGGCCAAGCAAAAGGTTTTTTTTTATGTACCCTATCCCAAGGAAATAAAACAAAATAATAAATTCTGGCCAAAATTTTTAAATTTTCATTGTATAATTCATGAAAAAATCGTAGTAATATGTAGGCAACAACAAATATGTGGTACCCATACAACACCGAACATTTTTGAATTCAACCCGCAATAATAGGGGGCCCCAGATTTTTTCTCGCAGGGGGGCCCCAGAATTCTCAGCTGCGGTACTGTGTCTACTCACAGCTTAATCGCTGGGGAACGGAAAGAGTTTTGCCTCATTAATGCTTCTGTGGAACGCGCAGAAATTAATGCCGACAGACGGATCTCTTCGATTTCGACTCGCAGCCGATTGAGA